>JYFJ02004956.1:0-28197 GCA_000934665.2 Catajapyx aquilonaris | reverse complement strand
GGCGAGCAGAAAAGGACGCAAGGCCCTCCGCAGATGTTTTTGGACGCCCAGAGCCGAGGCACCTTTGCCCCACACCTCCGAACCGAACAACAGCATCAACTATAACATCAGGATGTGTAAAAGAGAGAATTGGGGGTGTGGTATAGTAACTACAGATCCGTTCTGCCACTTAAGAAGGACATCATAATCATTACCCTCCTGCGACATCTCCTGGCAAAGAGCTCTGCCATCTAAATAATTATGATGCCAGGTAGGATTTCACAAAAATTGATAAGATAACATGAGATATATTTTTGTACATGCTAAATTATAATTATTAATAAGATATTTTGATTAGTAAATGTCTCGAGATCGTTTAAGAGTGCACAATGACTACTAACATACTAGTCTCTAGGGAACACTGCAAAATGGAAATGTTGCGACAATCCATTCTCGCGGCTTATGCACAATCGCTGAAACAACAGGCGTGTGAGACCTGGGCGGGGGAGCTGAGGACTCTCAAAGGAATATTCCCTAGGCCATAACCCAAATAGCCAACTGATTCTTGTGAGTATTCTCTGACACATGAGAGTCACCAATTATACCTTCTCAGTACTAATAATGAGTGTAACAAACATTCACTATTCATACCACGCAGGATCTGAAATGTACTGTCGGGACAGACTTGACGCCTGAAGTGCATGTCTAGTTCATTCAACCAGGAAACCCGCATGATAAAACACCGGGCCTAATTTTCAACACCAACCCTTTACTTCTGGAGAAAGAAGCTGATGTGAAGTGCACCACATCCTTGTGGCCATGGTAAGCAATCATATGAAGATGAGTCTCACCATTCTTGTTGGTGAAGTGCACGGGCCGAAATATTCGGAAACAATAATTGCGTTCATCTCTGCATGGGTGATCTCAATTATGATGTTACCGACTTTGCTTATGAGGAAACGGATTGAATGTCAATGATGCCTAAATCAGCAGAAGAGCATCAGCAGATTACCATAATAATCTCGGTTTTTGAATATTAAACCAGAGGATGTGTTCCAAGCTCACCCAGGGCATGTGGAGCGACGTCCAGGTGCGAGCATATCGGGTGCACCGCTTGATACCTGTACGTTCCAAAACGCATTTTACCTGCTCTTCGCTGCTCCTTGCCCACAAACAAAGACAAAGACAGGAAGGTTCTACTAGAAGTAGGAGGAAGAACGACGGTGATACTGAACATGACGTGTCACTAATACTGTGACGCTCCGAGTTAGGTCATTAATCATGAGATAATCTGCTTGGATGACAAGAGATTAGCAAGATGCAGTGATGAACGATAAATTATAACAATGACTAAGGCCGAACAAAACAAGCAAAATACTTCAGCAGAGGAACCACCACTTTATTAGGTACCACCCCGACATTCATCAATATTCCCACAGATTAATCTAATAACGTTTGGGCTGCTCATCTTCCCTCAAGAGATGGAAAGATGGCAATTCCATGGCCATGCGAACATTTTCTCCCCGACTTTAAAATCTTCCACTGCAATGGCTATACGACCTTGCACGAAGGCGAACTGCGAGAGCACAGCCAAACAGTTCTCCAGAATCTCAATAAGTCTTGTCCATTTTTTCAACTACTTTGCAATATAATGCCACTATTCGGAATGCACTACAACTACAGCAGTGCAATGGCATCGTCTGATTTATCACTGAACTTGCCAAATGAGGAACAGCGAATTGCATCTGTTCCACAGACGTTTGCTCTTCTCGTTCGTTAAAACATTTAGTGAAATTACGTAAGTGCTGAGGAATATTCAACAACGTGTGAACCGGCCCTTATTGCAACACCAACGGCCGATTGAATTAATTGGATTTGTGCCTAACCTAATATTATTCATGCCACCCATAGGAACCAATCCAACACGACAATGGATTCTGATGATGGTCATACAAAATGTCATACCACAGTGCGGGTTGCCACGAACAAAACCTTACCACTCATACTTGAACCAGAGGAGGATTCGTGGCTCCGTGTCAAACCCATCTCTGAGAACGCCATCGGAGGAAGCAGGAGTACAAAAAAAGAATGTTGAAGAAGAAAACGCCAATGTCACTTCCCCATTATGGAGGACGAGACCAAATAACAGCGATAGCTAATTTAGTAACTAATAAATACTCCATATCTGTAGTACCGTACCGGTATCCGTACGCCGGAGATTACCATAGGATTAATGAAATGATTCACAACAGACAGCATATTCACTGTAAATCTGTCCCACTATTCCTCGGTACGTATTATGACTTACATTGAATCAGATGGTAATAATAAGCTGTTACTTTACTGTTAGGCTACGCGTTATTCCGCGCATGCAATCAGTGACGTCACAACTGGAACGAAGCGGATGTCATGGCGGATGACACGGGCTCGATTTTGGGCAAGGACTGGTTGAGGAGCTACTGCCCCAGGTACACCCGCGAGCATAAAGATGGAGGCGGCAGGCCCTCACCTTCGGCAGGCTGCTCTGCCAATCTCAGAAATTACAGTATCAAATATACTGTCATAAATACACGAACACACGCCTGATGCAGCTAACTCGGTCCCAAAAGAATTCATTAATTTGAGTCGGACAAAGAAAGGCCAAAAAAGGGCCTTCCGTCTCTATCTTTATGCTCGCGGGGGTACGTGCAGGACACTTAAAGTATGTAGAGATAATATGGCCAAGGCCGCTACCAAAAATTCACATCTCATTTTATACTATACTGTATAATACATGCAACTGATCCATAATGTTGTATCGAGTGATACCAGTAATTAATCTACAGGTGATTGCTGGTTGGTGGCAGCCATATCAAACTTGACACTAATCAATCGGCCGTCGCTTTTGCCAAGTCGTACCAACAGGCCAGAGTTTCTCTGAAAAATATGCCGGAATTTTTCATAAGGTAAGAAAACATCACTTGTCAAAAAGGTTGCATTTCATTGGGTCGCACAGGAAAATAATGTGATTACAACGTCAGGAATGTAATGTTACTAATATGATCAATCATAATGTTACAGATTTTGGCAAAATGGATGTTGGGTACGATCGGTTATGATGAACAAGAGTAATGAGCTGGTGTACTTGAGGTCCCAGAATAACAACGCCTTCTGGAGTCCCTTGTTGGAAAAAGCATATGCAGGCAACAAAAAAGGACGATGGTGAATTTGGGATAATCTGGAGTGATTTCATCATTCATTTTTGTAAAGTGTCGGCGGGTCACTTGTACGATTTATCGGACGCAGAGTGCTCTGGCTGGCATAAGCTAAGTTGTTTTGAAAGATCCTGCGTCGCTGGATCTTCAGGAGGATGTGACCCTGACCTTCGTAAGGCATATATTGTCTAATACATTTTCTGTACGATGAGGTTCAAACAGTTGAATTTATTTTCAGCTAAGTCTAGGTCGAATCCAAAATTCTTCATTTCCACAGAAAACGACGAATATAATAACGAAGGAAAGTGCGATGTAGTTATAGCCATTCTTCAGAAAAATAGACTCTAATGAAGGACGCAGAGGAAGGGTGGAATATATTGCCCTAGGGTTTGATATATATGAGGTGAGTTTGAAGGTATGCTTTGCTATGTATTCTTAACGTACAATATTAGTTTAATCATCTGAAATGACGATATTCATGATGTGTAGCTAATTAGTTGCCATAGGACTGATGATAATATATACCTCGTTAAAACCTCATTAGCGTTGCTGTAATAGGAAATCACGGTTGTTCTCATTCTTGCAGGTGAAAGATCTTCGAGAACCCCTAGAGTGCAATTTTTTCAAAAACAATGAACCTGTTTATCGTGCAGAAAACACTTACGAACGAGAAAACACCCATCCTGTGGAGCTCCTAACAAGGGACATACTGCAGTTACTCATATAGATAAACCACGAGGAGGAGAAGTAGAATTTCTTCTCAGAGTGTACACGGCAAAAAAAAACACTGCATGAAGTTAAATAACCACATATCTGGACGTGGGGCCACGGTGGGTGGCTCCTGGTGGCCCCGCCCGGGGTCACTATAAATGCTTTTAAACATGCCTGAATGTATTGCCAACAATTTTCAGACATCCAGCACAGGACCCAACCCAGGAGCCCCAACAGATGGAGGAGGACTGCGAAGACCAGGACGACGGCGGAGATGGGAGCAGAAAACCACTAGATCAACTAATAGGCCTATCCTTTTGTGAAAAATTTGTCATGCATTGTTAGAATCAAGCTTCTTTTGGCAATTCTAGGCCCCGGCATCACTCATGATGCCGGCTATCCTGACCACGGTTTTGCGTGGTTTCCCGTGATCGGTTCAGTACGTAATATTGTTAGGACCACCTGCTAATTTCAGACCGTTACCCATGGGTTCTTACTGTAGGTAACAACTTGACATTACCAGATAGTCCTAATCTGTATTGTAGTACTGACTGGGCGAATGCTGGGATAGTTGTGCAACACCACGATTAGAATTTGAGTAGGGCAATTGAAATAAAGCTAAATAAACTAAATTTTCATACGACAAACCTCTGTCTTTTATTGTGCGCTGGTTATTGTGTATTGGTTATTTTTTTAAAAAAGTTTTGCAGAGTATGTTTGTTCACTGGCAAGCCAATAATCTATAGGATGGGGGTTTGGCTGCATCTTCAGTTTTATTTCAGGAATCAGTGAAATAGTCCTACCTGACTAAACTACCACAGGTCCAAACCACTAGACCTAAACAATAATATTAGTCTAACTTGAAACCTCCCTTACGCTAAGTAGAACTGCTTGTGAATGAAGAGCGAAGGCATTTAAAAACGCCAGTTATTATTAGGGGCATATTTGCAGGAAAAATACTCAGATTTCAACGTATCAGAGACAGAACGGCTGACACACAGGGCGGAAGTTCCTGGGAAGCTTTGTTGTCAACGGACGTGGATTGGCGCCGCGGGAAATCTTCTTCGCCTCAAGTGGCATTGGTATGCAAACATCTTCCCTCAACACTAAACACCGTATGCCGCCAACAATGAGGGGCAGATGCCGAAATGCGACACTGGAGGTTCCAGTTCTGTGGCCAGCCGGGACATCAACAGCAGAGAAAGAACCGCAGATGTCGAGCTGGAAAGGAGGTTCATTTAACTGGAATTTTCATGTTAAAAGGAAATACTTCCAACCCAGAAAGGGTACTACAAATCGCGGAATAATATGTACCGTATATGATTCATAAAGGAAGCGTATGCCTGAACATGATAAAAGACCATTGGCTGGGATATGGCGACCTCCGTGTGAGGCATGAGGTCAAGGAGTATCCTATACAATGCAACACTAACAGTATAATGCACCATCCCAAGCAAATGAAACAGTACGCCACATAAACACCAGATATAAAACGAGCATGACAATTAAATCAGCGAAAGCAGCTACTGCATCGGGTGAAGTGAAAAAAGAAAAACGAAAAATTGATCCCAGCCTAAATGTTACAGGCATATACAGGGCATTTAATGCTGCAAAATAATAATGTATCATTAGATCATGCAATGCGAGTCCATTTTTAGCATATTAATCGTTAACTACGGCATTAAATTACAATAATATGACCGCTGCTCCAGAAACACAATACCTCGCTTATTGAAATGCGTTGCTCATTACATAATAATCACAATGACGAAGACCGATACCATATCTGGCAGTCAATTTTTCTGAGAAAAGTACCTGCCTACTTGCTGGATATCACACTTTTACTGCCCAAAAGACAGCTTCTCACAATTTGCATGATCAGCTAGCCTAAATATGTCATCTCTGAAGGTATAATAGTCATAACGAATTGTAAAAATTACAGTGTAGGAAATAGAAATGTAAGCAATCCATATGACACCTCAGCACCCATGGAGGAGGTAGAGGAGTAATATATATCCACCAGCAGAATATACAACTGCTACAAATAAAAACGAAAAAATGGCATTATAAGCATAGTTTACTTGGGGGCGTCATCTAGTTCAATAAATGACATCCTTCTGGACACCATTTTTAAACTATCATCTGTGACATTCAGAAATTTCGTGACGTGTAACCTGCTGATGTAACCGTGAGACCTATTCTTACATGGTCTGGAACAATAACTACAGTACATTTGACCAGATGACAGGACTGCTTCATGACCACCACAACAAGTATCCAAAGGTCAAGAGAAGAGCCCTGCAGAGAGACTAGCTATTAGCTGGGGGATAAGTGGATTAATATCTCACAAACTGGTGGTTGATCCCGTCGGGAGGGAAAAGTTGCCTGTGAATCCACCCGGAAAAGCCTACAGCGCATGCGCCAAGAGGGAGCAACCAGCGTGCGAAGATTTCTGACATGCTTGAAACTTGGGAGGACTTGATTATGCCACAAAGGACACTTTTATAAACCCATCACCACTAACATTGCCAAGACTGCCCAAGACGAAGGAACCCACGCCTTCAAAATCCAAAACACTTGATCGACAGTACAACCAGTCAGTGTCATTAACTGAATGTGTGGTCGTTACATAGCATAATATTCAATTAAGCCAACTTTGAGCCATTACAATTTCACAAATTTTCGGCGAAGGAAAAATATGCACACTACTTGGAAATAAGGAGCGTAGAGGATAAAACGCTTTACTTAAACTGGAAGCTCCCACTGCCAGTCATTAGGTTAACGTGCAACCTCAGAAATATGTCTAAGTACATTTGGTTTAAGGGAGAAAAATTGTACTTAAAACGGAAGATTACTGTCAATTGTGCAACCTGGAGGAGACTTTTTCTATGCACCACGTCCTAATGGACTGCAGGCAGACGCGGAAGCAAAGTCAGAGGTACTTACAGGAGTTTCCCAAAGTTCCGCCGGACAGGCTTCATTAGCTCTTTGAGCATTTAACCAAGGACAAAGCATATGCCCTTTTTCTCCTTTTTAGTGGTCTGCTAAAGATTCTGGATTTGTGTGAATAACATTTCTTTTTGCTGTTTATTTTGAGTGTAAGTAATTTATATGTCTGTAAATCTGTTGCTGGGGGGAATGTCCCCCGAAAAGCCTATCAAGGCTATCGAGGGGTAATTAAAATAATAATAAAAAATAAAAAATATAAAATCACAAATTTTGAAGCGCTCTTAAAGGACAACATGGAACAACATTGGACGCCTGGTAACTGTGAATCATAATTAATTCTTGCCTCCATATTTTTTATTTTGTAACCTTTCTCATTAGAAATCCATGTGAAATATGAAGGGTTGCCGCTGGTAAACAAGAATGAGATAAGGCTTGCGACAAAGACCGACACGCGGCGACAAGAAGAGCCGTTCAAATCATGAAGAGAAACGGTTCCGTGACAAGCGACACAATACTAAACAATACGGTTAAATGCATGACTAAGGTGGAGTAAGTTGGACCTGGAAGACTGTGGCGGATCCAGATGTGATGGAAATGATCTATCTGCATAACTTGAATGCGACGCACGAATCCGCAGTAGAAGCAGCAATAGCACCAAGCTATCGATGTCCCATGATGCCGTGGAGTGATTTCTGCAGAGAAATTACCATTGTCACGCTCTTGTTCACACTGGTGGTGAAACATTTCCATGTGTATTCCGCATGAAAACATCACCCCTTTTACTTCCTGATAATAATATGTATAGCGCCCATTGAAATAATAAGCAGAATATGCTCCCCTATACGACGAGTAATTTCTGAAATGAGCGTCCCGCATTGATTGCAACCCAAAAAGATATGACAATAGAAGGCTCCATCCGCCTCCATGAAAGTCGTCCGGGGTGGGGGGGTACAGGGGTACACACTTGGTAAAGGTCTTGCACTTTACGTGCCAGAATATTTTTATAGCCACACATGAAAACCGAATTAATGCAGATTTTAATAGGCCATACTGTCATATTCAAAGAGTTATATGACATGTTACGAGAGCTCGTACACTTGACCAAAATCTAAATGTGCCAGATTTGTATTTTAAAGTAATACGAATGATTCAGGGTGTCATTGCTAAAGCGTGTGACTGTTAACACTGATCCCCAAGAGAATGATGGAATTCTGCATCGGAAAACCCAAAAATGTACCTTATTCTCACATCACATACGCCTGAAACTAGTAGTGAAAAAAAATTGCTAGTTAAGAGGACAATAGGGAGACCTGTGTTAAGAAATTAACTGACAAATAAATTTGGTAATTGTAATTGCAGGTCCTGATCCTGTCCCACTCGTGGGGTTGTGTCTCCATTCCTCCTCTGCCAGAAGCTGGCCTCCCACTGAATACAACTCAGACATATTAACCATTTGCCGTTGCGCTAATTTCTGAATTCTAGCTAAGAACAAAGGTGCTATCCTTGAAGGAAATAAATACTTTTGCACGCTCATGAGCATCACTGCACAATACAGAATCAAGAAGAGGTCTAACGGTCTTATGTATGTTAAATTACCATTTGAAAAACTAAGCCATTACAGGTGCCATTAAATACGCCTGGTGCGAGTTAATGGCACCAAGTCGACACTTCAAGCCATTAACTGGAACTAATGCAAAGGTCTCTGACGTCGAGAGTGAAACACTCATTAGTAGACTAGCTGGGAATGTGTACCTCAGCCCACAGGGTGAGGAAATACATACATATGCTGTCCACACATCCATATCATATCATATGGGAAAGCAAAATTTAATCACTTCCGAATGCCAATGAACCATGTCATAGCATGTAGGCTTGTAGTCTCAGAGCAACGCATTCTAGAAGCATCCCAAATACGTCATTTTATTACCAACATTACGTACAGGATACTCACAAAGTTGATTCTTTGAGAACTCTCCCCGTTTCTGTCTGAATGTGCCAGGAATAACGAGGGACAGACAGACTTCTCTCTAAGGAACCATATCTATGTAACGATAACCATATTGTTGCTCCTGATAGATTCAGTCCACCTAGAGTAGCCGCCATGGCAGACATGATGCTTGAGTCGGACTGTTATCGCTTCGGAGTTGTGTGCGAAGATAGCGAATGCGACCACTGTTAACGGAAAATCCCGAGCTCCTTGCAGATTCTATGCAGAAGACGAGGACGGACGAGGAGGAATGGCCATCCAAGGCAGCCATGCCTCCTATTGTGAAGGTGCAGAAGAACAGGAGAGGAAGGCATACTGCTGACATTGGAGGGCACGTCGCGTCGGGCCTTCACATCGTCATCGTGGCGAGATGCCAATAATTACTAACATGGAATAAAACAACCAAACTGTACGACGGAATGTCACTAAATGGAACATTTAATAGAGAGTATTTTGTCAATCACAGCGAGTCATTTCCGTCCCGTCTACATCTGGACAGATCATGCAGTACATGCAGGGCAATAGCGACAGGAAAGCTTCCAAAATTGCAACCATTGTAATGGACAAAACAATCGGAAGACTTTTGAGTGACGCGCACTTACTCACTTCCGAGTACACACACTAGCATCGAACAGCTTGTGGGTGACACCACATCACATTAAGACGAATAGGCATCCAACAGACCAGGATAATGGCTACCTAATACTGTGTCACACCTTGCAAAACTTTTCAATGGAAATGTAAAACAACCTTGCGAAAATTCGCTAACAGGGGACATGATATAATCATAAAACATTGACAACACGCTCATTGCATGTGGGCCTTCAACAGAATCATTCGCCTCGGAATCAATGGGGCGTCCTTGTAAAATGGGAGAATGCACTGGAAGTCACAAAGAACCAGCTTTCAGAAATACAAAAAAACTCAATCTGAAAGTAGAAAGTAGATTGACAGCACACGACGAAAGCACAACGAAAGCATCAGGCGACTGGAGAGGCAAGAATACTCAGGCAAGAGGTGAAGGAGCAAGACCAACACATCCAGCACACCACAGCTTTGGAGAAACCGGACAGGTGCAAACTACACCTAATTACATGCATTTCCATGTCATCCGTGCTTCTTGGCCTCTGGCCGAGATCAAGGCGCCGAATAACGTTATTAATTTACATTGTGTATCACTAGAATGCCAGTCGCAAGTTGATTTCCATGCCATCCAAAACTATGGCTGAGCTCTGTTGGAGCAAAAGTTGTAATACAATCGGCAAAAGATTACACAAGCGTCATAGTACTACGACCGACCAGTATTTCTCTTCACAACACAAGAGATAGAAAGAAAATCTTGTTACTCCTGTATGGATGCTTAGAAAGACAAAGGTTGCATTAATTTCGCATTCATGCCAGTTCCTGAACGATTCTCTGCAAGATTTACACAATTAAGTGTATTTTTGTCAAGACTGACAAGATGGGACAGTGTGTGGTACAGATGGGACGGAGAGAAGGATGAGGTAGTGCCGGATAGGAAGAGCTACGAGGGCGGCCCGCAACTGGCAGGTCGGAGGGGCGGCACGGGTGGAGGCCGGAGAACGAAGGAGAAATGAAAGTAGTGTGGTGAGGAGCTGGTGGTAGGGGGGTGCAGCAGATAGAGGACTCCAACGGGAAGGGGAGCAAGGACTTGACAAATCTTGGAGAACACGTAGAGGAGGAGCGTAGAAGGATACTGTCATGGAACTGTGAGGGACTGTATGGGAAAAGGACGGCTTTCTGGGAATATGTGTATAATTTTGTCCAATTAAGTGTATTTAAAAACATAGTTTTCACAAAAGTGCCAATAAAACCTTTACCTTTTAAAATCATTATAGAAAAAATTTGGTGGAAAGAGCACAACACATCGTAACACAAAGTGAACTATCCTGACATGTGATAATCCTGTGATAAATGTACAGAAGACGACTTGTATCAAAATATCGACAAGCCTTAGATGTTTTATTTTTCTAAAACAATAAACCTCATTTGCACAGTACTGTAATTTGACATAATTCTTAGTATCCTCAGGTCACCTGAGGGTTGGGTTGTCACCTTTCCCATGGTAGAGTGTACCTCTCGCAGGTCAAACATCCCTGCAGAATACCATATGATTGATATGAATAATGAAAAACCACTTTAAAGTCCATGTACAAGAGGCTGCAATCTGGTGCCGTTACGCATGGCAAAAATTGGCGAGGAAATCATGATCCCAAAACCAAACCAAACGAGACAACTATTGAGGACCAAAGACTCATCAGCAACGCGCGGATGTGCCATTAGATGATAGCACACTCCCCATCGACGATGTATCTCATCGGATGCAGCAGTCGGTATGTATGCGGATTACATGTAAAAATTCCCCGCCCTGAAGTGCGGAATTGGCATGTACCTAAAAACTGACGTGAACTTAAACTGCCATCCCAAGACAAGTGCGAGGAGTTCCTGCTTCATGCTAATCCATCCGACAACCATGGAGGCAGTGCAACCAACGAACCTCCACAAGCAACCTCGCCTCTGGACGAGGTCACATTAAATCATCTGTGGGAAAATTTGTAGAGGCTGTGACCTTACCCTCCCGGGAAAGGTGTCTTGTCTCAAATGTTCTATTATGTACCACCTCTAACTATTATCATGTCGCATGAGACACTGGTCGTATGCACCTATTATTAAGTCTCCTGTGATATACTCTACCACTTAACCCCCATTTTCCTTTATCCATGCTTGTCCTCTTTTCCACTCTGTTTGAACACCAATCCGACGTCAGACCAGTAGTGACGGAGGCATCCCATCATGCACCATTGTATTCCTACCTATATAAGCAGCTCCTGGTAAAGAATCCAGGCCTTTTAGTCTCCCCTCAACTGGGGAGTTATCTGACTGGGTACTTTGCCCACTCGTTATACCTTTCCCTAATCTGGCAATAAATGCTGTCTTGACTAGAACCCACAAAGTATTCTTGTGTTCCTTTTAGGAGGTCACAAGGCCTACACACCGTGTGCACTGATGAAAACTGTGCTGATTGTAACCTAGTTAGCCAAACCTACAAGGACATTACTATAATTCGCCAAAAGGGGCCTGCTGACAGTCATACCGGTATTAGGTCAGTCGACTATACATAACAGCAAGGTTTGCCCAATTAAGCCAAAAAAATCACAATTAGACTAACACTCGACACCTCAAGATATCTTACAAACAATATTGCAACTACCCTTCCGCCTACAAGATAGAAATTGGCCCTGTAAATAAACAGGAAGCAACCTCTGAAATGTACCTACGACCTTATTGGACCATGGCGTAAAATGCATGGAAAGATGCAAATTGGTGTAAAGGTGATGAGAACTATACCAACACAAATCTTTAAGTTCAAAAGGCCCCTCACCCGATGCCACGGCGTGACGCGTATTCCCCCCTTGGATTAGGTGACATCCGCTGTTTCAACTACTCTTTGAGAGACGACAAACACTGATGCATGCAAGGAGTCGTCAACGCCTTGCACCTCCAGAAAGAAGAAAGATGTAATCAAATAATCAGAAGAATCCTCAACATCTTATCATATAGATCTAGAAAACAGTAGCGACGAAGATAGTTGAGACTAAGATTGGTCTTAGATTTTCATGGGTTTACTAAAAACCTATTTGGAATTCATGGTAGCAAGACCACCCAGGATGCCGGTGACTCGACACATTGGCACGATATTCCTGCACGTTTTTTTTTTAAATAACTAAGAACAAGCAAGATGGCCGGCGAAATGATCGGACCAAAAGTCGACAAGCCTTTCACACTGTATATCGTTAATACTACAGAAACGTCTTAAATTTATTTGACTTGAGGCTTATGTAAATCCCAGTTCATTTAACTTTGAACGTGCCATTGCTCGTACTGAAGGTGATCGATGGCGCTAAAAGAGATAATGTACTTGCTTTTACAACCCGCATGTGTGGTCCCACTGCATCAAGATGTGATTCGCCAGCCATGGAACCACATAGGAAGCAAGCAAAGAGTACTATCATTTAGATAAAACACCAGTATTTATCATGTTTTATTAGAATCATTGACATATTTTGTATAATACTAGTGCCTTCGACGTGTCAGAAGGCAGCCAATAAATACCCAGACCAGCGCATGGTCTTGAGTAATTTTGATTTGAATCAGTTATTTTGCAGAACTCATGAATGGACAGGAAGGAAGTGTTTCCTCTCATGTAGTCGGATTGATCTTCATATTTCTTTCACTGCCAAAAGGGCGTGCATAACTGCAAATAACTTCATCATAGAAGACCAATAATTACCATATGATACTGAAATTATTAACCTCCTGCTACAATAACACGTATCAGAATTTATAAGCAGCCTTTGAAGTTTAGACACACGTTTAAGTCATAAATGAAGGCTAAAAAAATGGCCCAAATGTTAATATAATTATGACGGACTATGCATTCCTAATCAACACTAATTATGTTCCCTTGCACGTGTCTAGGAGGAGAAGGCATGGCCCATATTGATACTTTTCATTTAGACAGCCGAGAAACCATCAAGACATGTTCCGACGCCATGGGTGAATGATAGAATCATAATCATAAACATCGACAACACGCTAATTGCATGTGGGCCTTCAACAGAATCATCCGCCTCGGAATCAATGGGGCGTCCTTGTAAAATGGGAGAATGCACTGGAAGTCACAAAGAACCAGCTTTCAAAAGTACAAAAAACTCAGTCTGAAAGTAGAAAAGTGACGGAAAAACTGGGGATTGAATGACCCAATGTGTGAGTGGCAAGTGTCATAAGGTCAGGCTGTCTCGTGAACCCAAGGAAAAAATTTATTTCCAGGTTTCCCATTTGACCGAATTTTCCTGATTTGTATGGCTTGTATGCCGCGGTGTGTATTGACGCTTGTTCGGAAAACGGCAAAAAATGCAAGCAGTTCGATGACAAATGTAATATGATGTATATTGATCTGAGTGTATTCTTGTATATTATGTGGGGTACATTTTGTGGGGAGTGTTGAACTCTGTAAAATGATATACGAAATTCAGGGCCCCCTAATTTTTATTAGGCTCGGCTGTCGTTCTCCTATCAAGTGAACTTTGAGCGTATTGTCAAATGTAAGGTGCTTATGGACTTTTTTTCTAAACTTCTCACTTGCTTTTTACGACACTGGTGAATCAGGAAATACCGAAAAGGCATGCTTCGATCTTTTCACCCAAGGCGTCTCAAATTGATCAAGGATGGTAAAAGATAACAATATGGGAGGCCTATCCCATCATGAATGTGACATATCATTATAATTATTGGCACAATATCGTATAAATTATAAATTAGAGCTCTGGATCCATACACGCGAAGGCAAATTGTTGAGGTTGTCGGGCCCACGTGGTCCGACATTTATCCCCCCGACTGGTTGGAGTGCCGCCTGGTGGCGCCGGGTACGTTTGTAATCTATATAAGGCAGGGGGGCTTCCTATGCGCGGCTCTCTCCTGTCTTTGGTTCATTTGAGCAATACACGGATTTTACCTTCCTCCTGACTCTTATTCACACACCTTCCGAGTTAGTTTAGGGCAGGACCCTGGACAGGGGTTCGTCACAAGGTCAAACAAATAGTTATTCACTGTCAGTTCTTCGTGGCAACTCTATGGCCAGAAGGAAGAATCCTGCACCTGGAATCTCACACGACGTGGTTCGTGACGTGGCAGACATCAGCTTAGCCATTGCATGAGGATCCGGATAACCCTATTGTGACTGTGATTTCTCAAACTCTGTCCTGCAGGTTTCCTATACTGTAATCATAAGAATTTTTAAACCTTATCATTGGGCTGTGACAGTGTGACCTTAGGGTTTTTCACACCACCATGTGACTACCCCATCTCACTCCACACGTGTATCTCTTTGTTTTTATCCGCATTGGAACGTCACATGCTGGTTGAATAGATATCCTGCATAGTTATCATTCCTGACTTTGTATGTTAATCTGGATTAACGCGAACCACTATAATATACATTAAGGGTCATTGATTAATAGTAGATGTAACACTTTAGGTCGTATGCAGAATTTTGCCCTAAGGTAAAAAGTGTCACTAACATATTTTGTTCCAGTGCATCAATAAGAGGATAATGTTATTGTGCTACGCACTGTATTTTCGTTACATATTTGCAGGATACACGATATTACTTCACACCTTATTATGAAAACAAGAATAAACGGATAAAAAGCTCATTTTAATGAGTGGAACATATGGACACCGCATGACATTGCGTAGCGTGCAAAGACACGACAGGAAGTGGTGCAAGTCCTGGTGGAGACACGGTTAGATTGAGTATTGTGAAGAAGAGTTGACGTTGAATAAGGAGAAGTGTGTCTTTTCAACACCAACAGTCAAGATTCTTGGACATGTCCTTGGTCCGGGGGTTATAAAGGTGGATCCTCAGAAAGTTGCAGCTATTATGTGTATACTAATCGATCCATTCTGACCTTTTGTGAACCTTATTTCAGCTCTTTCGCTGCCGGACCACATGTAACAAGCTTCGGACATCGACACCCGACATCTGAAAAGCCTGTCTTCACCTGCAGATGGGGAATGTAACGGGATCGCGTCACCCCTTTCTGCTGGATTTCACCTTGACCGCCTTCTCACCCACACTCCATCTCCACTTCATCTCCCATCATACATTGCATTTTGCCACTATACGTATATTGAAGCTCGGATTTATACTCGAGGTCATTATATTGGTCCAGCCATATATGCGCACACCATACATCCAGTCTTCCCAAGGTACCTATCGCACGGAAATAAATACCTGTTTTGAACACTACTTCTGTGGTCTTTTATCTGCACAGGAACATAAAGGCGAGATTCTGGTAGGGAGTTGAGCAAATGAGCAATACCAAAGTACGTAGTTCATTTTAAGGAAATATTCGAATACGGCCCCGACAATTTCCCCAAACAAAGATTGCTTCATCATTATGCTCCAAATTGCGTTCACAAACCTACATGGTTGCATCCTACTTATGAAGTCGTCGTCATGCCATAGCATTTAATATTAATCACTTAAAAGTGCACAAGTGTAGCAATCTCCTGAAAACAAAAGGAATTTTGTCTTAAGTTAACTTTAAAATGGACACAATAAGTTCCATATCTGCACAAGACAGTGGAAAAGCAACGTCTGATATACCTCAGAAGACGCCGCAAGTTGACCATCAGGAGAGGCAAGAATACTCAGGCAAGAGGTGAAGGAGAAAGACCAACACATCTAGCACAGCTACACCACAGCTTTGAAGACACCGGAAAAGTACCATCAACTACACCTAATGACAGGCATTTCCATGTCATCCAAAACTATGGCTGAGCTCTGTTGGAGCAAAAGTTGTAAAACAATGGGCAAAAGATATATGTGTGAAAATATGACGCGCACATTTCAACTGGTCATGCTAAAAATCATGCCAGAACATATCGGGACCATTGTTAAGCTGGGAGACAATGAGGCGCATTTTAAGCAAGACATAAAAGACAACCAATTTATCAGAGGAAATGAACCAACGGCCACTGGCTGCATAGAAACATGTACAGAGCACTTGTAGTCTGTGTCCCACAAATCAAGCCAGGAGAAGTGAAGAAGAACTGGTGGCATGGCAGTAACCACATCACTCCCATGCAGGGCACCCAAGATCTATCTAACAAAACGCATAGCGACCACATGTGTTTCTGATGGAAACTGTCGTGACCGGATCGTATCCAAAACAGTGCTAAACCATTTCTCTATTTCAAATTTTAAAAATCATCACATTATTATGCACCTAAAACTTACTTCCCTACTGCCCACTAACAAAATATGAGCAAAAATAAGCAATATAATTGTCCTACCACCTGTAATAACAGCCACCAGAAAAGGAAAGTGATAAGTGCTGTTTTGGTTGCGGTTGAGACATGGTTAACTTGGGGGGGAAAAAGTAATAGCAATGTGTTTTCAGTTGTTGGCAGTATTATTTTTTTCCGTAGTTTTCCCAGTCCAAGAATATTTGCGACATGGCATGTGTAGGCTACAACCTGCGACTTATGCTTCCGGGTTCCTTGGAAAGCTTCCAACAGTGATCACGTCGTTAGCCAACTGATGATACCGAGGAGTCCTACGTGTAGCTTAAGACATCAACATGATCACAGCAAAGGTGCCTGACATCAAGGAAGTTGAATTAAAATGACAGAGTGGATTGACAGAAACAGATAACTTCAAAGGTTCACATGGGAAAAAGACTACCTACATATTTCTGCAAGCAGCATGAACTTGTGTGTGATGGCAACTACATCTTGGTCTCTTCTTGGGGATTGTAGATTGTTACATGTGTTATTCTGATCAACTGAAAAGGTGAGGCCGTACATCTTGATCCTGCTTTTTTCTTGTGACATGCGAAAATTGCGCACTTCCTAAATAAATTGGTCAAAAAAGTGACGAACATTCATTGTGTATTTTATATGACGGTATCCGTGTTTGAGGCACGAAGACTCACACTCATCATCCGAAACTAAGAAGACCAATGCAATGCTTGGCGAAGGCAGAAAGGATTAACAAGCCATATTATACTGGCGAGTGTGTGCACGCATCGAATGTGACGAAAAGACTAATGTTACGGAAAGCCGACAAAGAAGAGTCGCAATGAAGGAGGTACTCTACCAATATGCTGTATATTGACTAGCTCTAGGGGCCAAAAACCTCCTGGAAGTCCACAAAGCGATCGCGCCTGTTGCCGTGGAGTGATTTCTGGAGAGAAGAGTATAATTTGGTCATGATGCCACATTAGACCTATGTATACATGGCTAGTGAAAACAAATTGAGACTGATATTGTATGTGATGAAGATAATTAGTTCACCATCTACAGTGAGTGGCATAATGTAAAACATGTCATGGAGAATTAAAATACCAATTCATGTTGAATTATATTAAGCAATCCTACTCGACTGTGACACAGAAAGTAGAACTATGTTAATATTCGCCTCCACTCTTCTTCCATTTGAAGAAAATACTTGGTATCCTAAGGTAACTCCCAATAAAAATTCCAAACCTTTAAGCCAGACCTGCCTGAATAAGAGAGCCCGAGAGTAGTTTTTTATTAGTTTCTAGTGACTCTCTCGTCTTCAGCGAATGTATGTTGCGCACTGAGCTATGTTGTTGCTGACAGAAGCAACGAACTAGGCTGACATTTTAATTACTCTCCATTTGATGTGTCATGCATGATAAATGAATTATTTAGTCTGATGATAATCGCAGGTAAGACCGGGGTGCATTCATGCTGCGGTATACTGCCTGAAGTACTGCCTGAACAAGACCGAGCCCAACAGTAGTTTTTTATTAGTTTCTAGTGATTACCTTGTCTTCAGCGAATGCCTGTCGGGCATTCAGGCATATTGTAGAGAAAGGAAAAGATAACAAAATACAGGAGGTGGTAGGCTGACATTTTAATTACTCTCGATTTGGTGTGTCCCAGTGACACATGACCACACAGTAACTGCTTTTACCACCAAGCTGATTATTTTAATTCATGTGGATCTTAATTTCCAGCGAATTGAGTCTTCTGATCTTGAAAGACTTCCTAGACCTGCTGATGACCAACTGGGAGGGGGAAGGGTGGGAGGGTTGTTTTGCCCATCCCTTCAGCAGTCGTGAAGCAGTTACCAGTTCGACATGGCAGCCTTTGGAGGTACCATCCCCAGGGCTTGTTGCTGCTGCTGGTAAATGTGTTACTATCTTAATGCATACCATCCAGCTCATTGGAACTGGATTTTCTCATATGACCTACGTCACAAGCTTATTGCTGCTGCTACAGTACCGTCCCTCATGTACATCTGGATCATTAAAATTATCATTCCAATTGATTATATTTGAATTATTCAACAATTACATTATATGAATTCAAGATGCATTTGTAAGTAATCAAGAAGCTGTTCCGTAGAAATGTGGAAAATATGTGGAAAAGACTGCACCACTGGGCTGTCACCCATCACACATGTTCCGAAAGGTAAGCAGACCCCATGAAACCCAGATTGGAAATTACCAAGGAAGCCAGTTATTTAACCATTGGTTACTCAAAATTACTCTAATTATAATTGATATGGGTATGAAGACTTGTATCCGGAGCGCAACTCAAAACCAAGTATAAATCAGAGGATAGCTCAAGTACAAGGCGTCACAAACTCTAAACCAAGCAATGATCATCATTGTCGCCTGCTTTATGCTAATCCTTCTGACAACCACTGAGGCAGTGGCAAGGTCTAAACCACCACAATACATATGTCACATTTACGGACGACCGACAATGACCTGCTGGAAGTGGAGAATTTGTAAGGGGATCACACAAAATTGTAATATCAACTGGGAACATCAAACTCAACCCTGGTATGCACTGATGAAATCTGCGCTGGGTGTAGCCTAGTTAGCCAAAAATTACAAGCAGGTCATCACCGCAACTCAGCAAAAAGGGACAGCCATCAGTCATATAAAGTCAGTCGACAGCAATATATGTTTGACCAATTATAAACCAAAAAAAAAAAAAAAGGAAATGAGACTAACACTCGACACCTTGCGCCGATAGCACACCAAGACCTTTCCGATTACGACTCAATAACCCTTCCGCCTACAAGAAAAGCGACATTGATCATGTTAATAAAAGACAGGAACCAACTTTGGGTGGAGCTAAACAAGTAGTCTATGTGCAAGATGGCCTTGAAAAAACTGCGTATTGGCAGCTGATGTCAACTTACAGAGTTAACAGTTATAGATGATTGCGCCACATGATGCAATACCAAACGGGCCGCTTTGAACGTGAAGTCATATATCAGTCTTGACTGATCCATGAATTTAATGACATGTCCTATAATTATGCAGAACCAATTCTACGGATATTTAGTATGGAATGAGTATGGCATATCATAGGGACGGTATGTCATAGACTGGTTCTCGGCATGTGAAAGCAGAGAAACTCATTGGAGAATCAAACGGTGAAAATTTATTCGTCCGCCGCCTGTGAACTTTTCTTCATGCAGGGCTCTCCAACAATAAATGTCCCAGAAGAAATACAAGGGATAGAGATGCTAATGTTTCCGAGTTGCAAACTTCTGTCGAATATTATGGACTGTTATCATTCACGCAAATGTTCATTAAAATACCCCTCTTCTTGATTACCTCTGGCGACAATCACAAGGCTACTTGGTTCAATATTGTCTGAGTCCGGTGAAGGTACCACCCGAGGAAAAGACGGAAAGAAAACCCGCGGTGACTCCAGAAAGGTCCATACAACGACGTCTGGCAGCAAAGAGGAGGAGGGAGACACCACCAGCCATCGCCACTGTGGATTCTGACATAATTGAAGTAATGGCTGATTTCGACAGAGTGTGGATGGACATACTCATACCGGACCCCGCAGTGTCCCCTCTCCCCGAGTTAACATGATATGGGATATAGGAAAACACTCGCCGCGGCAATATTATATGCATACTCAGCAGAATCACCTTTCCTGGCATAAGATTACTATACATGACAATGATATTATACAGTAGCAGTGGTATTCATGGAATTAATCTCAACTTTATTCTTGCACATGCATCCACTAATTAATAGGCAAATATCAGAATAATAGTGGTGAGCAAATATGTAATAGCCTTCCCGTAACAAATTCATTACATGAAACATTGAAATCTACTCAATGCCACCAACATTTCCCCATCCAACTGAAGCAGTACTATCCACAACTAGCTTCTTCAAAAAAAAAATATTTTGTGCCAAAGACACGCTTTGCTGGTCCGGTTCAGGAATGGTTTCGAGGCCAGCATGGAAGCAGCTGAAGAGGTTCCCAAAAAAGAGCTGCCCAAATTCAAGAGGCAGTGGGACTGCAAAGTTGGACCAATCAACCCACAAAAAAGTCACAATTAGAACAACACGAGTCATCACCTGATTTATGTACACCAAGGTCTTGCCAACAAGATTACAACTGGACCAATCAACCCACAAAAAAGTCACAATTAGAACAACACGAGTCATCACCTGATTTATGTACACCAAGGTCTTGCCAACAAGATTACAACTACACCCTTCCACCTACAAAAATGAGAAACTATTGGCCTTGTAAAGAGATATGAACCAACCATGTTTTTGTGGAGCTACGGCCCCAGGTACAAGGATGCCCTTCCATGAAAAAACTGGTATGGATTTCATGAAGGGCATTTTCTATACAGTACTGTATACATAATTATCTTGAACTCCGATGTCCTAAGGTTGCGTATGGAAGGAGAAGAAATCTTCAGACACACCCTCTCCAGGGCTAGTTGCTGCTGCCAGTTATGTATTACTACCTTTCTGAATAGCATCCAGCTCAATGGCAGTGGATTTTCTCAAATGAACTACTTCACAACCTTACTGCTGATGGTACCATCATTTATGTACATCTGGATCACTGAAATTGTCATTCTAATTGATTATAGTGCCATTGGGAAGGCGTGGTGGCCGAGTCGGGATTCATATGGACCCAATGTGGCAGAGTGGACCGATGGTATGCTATAGAAAACCTACACCTTTTAAACCATTAAAGCAAAAAGTAGTGGAAATGGCATAATACCAAGACAGCCAGTGATAATGATCCAGACGACAGCTTGTTTCAAAATCTAGCCAAACACAAATATTATTGTGTTTCTATAAAAATAAGCCTCACTTGTACCTAAATCGGTGTAATTCTGAGTATCCTTGAGGCGTGAGAGATTGTTGTGACCTTTTCCAGGGCAAGACTGGTTCTCTCGCTGGTCGAATCCGCCGGCAGAATACTGCACCACACCACGACCATAAAACACTTTAAGACGGTGGGTAATGTAACCTGGGGTCATGAAGACACTGCACTTCCATACTTGGTCATCCTGCATTCCTGCACTTGCATGAGAGGAAATAAATACGGCACATATTGTACTTACTGAGATGTAAATCAATTCAACATTATAATACCTTCCTAATGTACAAAGCATGCCCAAACAGTGAATACATCATGACTCAAAGTTTAACTCCACTGGAAAAGCTGAGAATGCTGCAGTGGTCTTGCTGATCTTCGAACCAAGACGTCTCTTGATGGAAGTGATAACCCATCCAGAGTGGTTGTTAGGATATAGGGAAAATCAGTCACCAAGTCATGTGACGAGAGCTCGTTCGCTCGCCCAAAATCTAAATGCTTCAGATGTGTATTTTTAATTAATATGAATGATGTACGGTGCCATTACGAGAGAGTATGACTGTTAATAGTCGCAAAAGAGATGGAGACATGGGCCACAAAATCCCAAAATGTGACTATTTCCGACATCGCATCAGCATCGCATACGCCTGAAACTATTAGGGTTAAACAACTACAGATCCATTATTCATTCCCCTTTATCCCCGAGATACGTATACCGGTACCCCCGATATCAACTTGTTAGTGTCACCACACCAAGGAGATTGAAGCGACAAAGTAAACTTTCACTTTCGCTACTTCATGATGAGAGGAGAAATTTTGCGCTCGCTATGTATTTGCAAAATAAGAACAAGCCCCTATCCAGGACAATGATCAGTCAGTGCTACGAGTTCATGGGTAGTATTAATCATATTTAATTTCCTCTGATACGAATCTTGCCTGCACTTGTGGAATGAATAAAGTCGATAGAAGCATTGATCAACCTCGCGACCAATGATCTGGCGAAATTTGGACGAGACGTCCACCAAAACTGGCTTCAAAGTCCTGCGGACGACACCACATATGTCACACCCGCAGTCCTTTTTGTCTTGGGCTGCAATTCATAATTACACATGAGTAAAGATAAACGTCTCAATCTTGTGTGTAACATAACCTGTTCCTTAATTTTTGTGTTAACATCCACGAAATGTTTCTGGAATATGCCAGTGTAACATTCTTTAACAAGCAGCATTGCTAAGACTAATTCTGTACTGTAAGTGCAAAGAAGCCGACCCTACCAATGAGTAGCAAGGATGTACAATATTTTGAGCCTCACCATTGGCACAATCACAATAATCAGAAACTTGAAGCACTCAAAAGAATAATTAGCTCAATAGGAAATACGGAGTACAGATATGATGACAAATCAGTGGCGACAGTGGAAGATGATGCCATCAAGATGAACCAATATTGTTCCATTCCTCCTCCCTACACTCAATTTAACAGGACAAAAGAAGTACTCTAGTAGCAAATTGCAAATATTTATTGCACAATACGTCGATGGGCAGGTTCCGCCTGCGGCAGCGAGTGCTAGCGCCGAAGAGACGCTCTGTTCCGACAACATCAAGATTCGAGGCATGCTCACTTTACAAAATTCATTCACCCACGACTGATTACTGCTACCGAGACATATCACAACATGCCATGTACTCATTTTTATTCAGCTGATAAAATTACATTTCACCATTGTAGCGTGGCATCGAGCATTCATCATTGACTCGTCAATTGAAGAGCAAGTCAGCCATTAAGCAAAAATTGACTAGTATCAATCCTGTGATCTGGGCATCAGCAAGAGCTTGCGCCAATTGCCGCCAAGCCTGACGAGTTTATTTGCGCATTGTGCACAGCTATAGCCAGCTACTGTACTGGCAGAATTACATCAATGTGATCATCATGACTGACACAAGAATGTGACCAAATCATTGACAAGACGATAAATATACCAAAAACCAGGAAGGAGTAAACGTCCCAGGGACCTGTATACATTGAAGCCATGAGGAACAAGTAAAAGCCACATTTCATGATATACAGAATCCTCCTAATAAATTGATTGATTCACTGCGTAAAGTTCCAAACTTTGACAAGCAATAAAATCAAAAATTTTAGACGCTGCAGCTAGTTGATGTTGCCGGTTACTACCTTAATGCATACCATCCCGTTCATTTGAAACGAATTTTCGCATATGAAGAAGTACTTCAAAAACTTATTGATGCTGCTACCGTCATTCATGCACAGTGCATATGGATCATTGAAATTAGCATTCTAACTGATTATACAGGCATTACAAAACAATTATATTATATGCATACATGATACATTTATAAGGGGAGAAATCTGGAAGCTGCGGTGATTGGGAATGTCCAACTGACTGCCCCAATGGCCTGTCCACCATCAGACATGCTCCAGCCAGTGATTCAATCACTTGTTACCAATATTATTCTACTTAGAATTGATATGGCCATCTGGAGCTGTATCCAGAGGACCAAAGTTGCATAAAAAGATCAGAAGGCATCTCTGGCACAAGGCGATGACCATCATTGATGTGCCTTCCTTATGCTAATCATACTAAGCATGGAAGCAGTGCAAGAACCAAAGCACCACAAGGAGAAAATCAACCTCACCTAAAGACGAACTACAACCCAGTCATGATGACACATTGCATCATCTGCTGGAAAATTTGTAGAGGCCAACACACATTGCTATAATGAAGAAGGAACATGAAACTCAACCCTGCTGTGTACTGATGAACACTGTGCTGCTTATATAGGCATATTAGGTCAGTCGACCGTACACAACAGCAAGGTTTGACCAATTTACCAATGCAGTCTCATCATCCACAAATATTCAGAGTGACTAGTGCCTCAAATCTACAAAAAAAGAGAACCTCCCGTCTCAATAAGAGATAGTGTATAAATGGAGGAGACAAAGTTGGAAACATCGCAAATATCGCATCACTAGGAAACAATGAGGATCCTTGAGATTCACGCGGCTATTTCACGATATCGTCGATATGGTAGCAGCTACTTCCAAAATTAGGTTCACACTCACCAATTCCACATTACCTGAGCAGAATTTGACTTGGTTTTTAAAAGTGACTTAACAGACCCCCGCACCCTTTCATTGTATTAGTGGTGGTGGCAGATCACTTGGAGTTAAGATAGAGAGCGAACAAATGCAAAAACATTGGTGCTGAGGAACCAAACAATTTTGCGAAACTCAGGGTCATTTTTTAACCTAATCAATCTGGAACTACCCTGTCATAATTAAAAATCAGATTTCTTTTTCAGACCATTGCTGGATTACCTTGCGTTACCATAGTTGGAAATGTACGGCAAGCGCAAAGAATAAATTATGCATGTAGAGATCGAAAAGTTCCCAAGTATCAATTATTTTCCAGCAATACTAGCAATACCATAAGAAAAAGCGGTTTTTGTATCAAACCAAATACTGATGTAATATCGTGATGTAAACTTAACGCACTCTACTTTTCAGGGCAAATAATCATTACCATTACAATGCATATTTCAGGTTCCTAGGGCATATAATGATAGAGAACATCGGGAGCACTCTAATTCACCGCGGTTAGATGACTGTGATTATTCCGACGCCTATTTCATCAGCCAATTAATAGAGCTTATGTAGAAGATATTCAATCGAATCATGCGACGCCCGAGGGTTTGGTTTCCATATACATGGTTGGCCATATATACATACGTGACAATCCATACCAGGACACTGATAGTTTCAATTGTGCATAATTATACCCAAAGGGACAGATGAGAAAAACTATATTGGGTGCAATAATTCTAAAATGAAGAGTACGGTCTGGACCAAGGATGCAAAGAAGCTTATCATCTGAGCAGCGCTTGCAACTGACTCACCTAGAACGATGGGATGGGTCCATTTAGAAAGCCAGTTTGATAAGGACATTACATGAAATTCTCCAGAACATGGGGAGGCAGGTCAGAAATGGGAAAAAGAGTGCATAACGGATAATTCCTCAAGTTATCTCCGACTGTTTATCTTAAAACTGACACCTCAAAATATCGCAATAAGAATATGATCTGGGCATGTGGACAGTTACACATTTCATTCAGCTACAAAAAAATGTGGTGCCCAGAAAGTGTCTCTCATTACAGTACTTCCCCACTGACTTTCACTTCTAAAGATTAACTCGGAGAATGAAGTGCCCAGTTTATGTTGTTGTTGGCTGGCTATAGAACAATGGGTTCATCATCGTTCCCAGCTCTTCGAGAAAACAAAAATTCCACTTCAAAATAACATTTTCAATAAAATTTCTCCACATATTATGCAGATTTATGAAAAATTGTTCTAAATATCGTAACAGTAAAGCTCTAATGAAAAGTTCTATTTGCAATTGCTCAAAAGCAGTCAATTCGCAACACTTGCTGCGTATTAGATGAAGCCAACTTTGATCTATAAATAGAGAGTGAACTCAGGAGTCCCATCTCATTACGTACATCAATTAACGTATGGCTCAGTCAGTATAGCATACTTGTTTTTGTGGTCAGATTCATGTGGGTGGCAAAACAGAAGCATTAAACTTGTACTGATTTTGCACCATAAAGCCATCCACGCTTACAAACAATAGCCTTGCGTTTTTTGAGAAATTGTCAATTTGAGCCAATCATGGTGAGTCATCGAAACTCAATTAGCGACGACCAACGTTTACATCAGCCCACTGGCTAAAGTACATATGCCTCTCTCGTATATTGAAAAACTTTTCCTAGAGCCACAGGAAACTGCCCACAACCAGACCTACTGGGTGTCTTTTCCATTATTATCGGAGTGAAGGATGATCCGTCCCTGAAGGGGTTCAAATCAACAAGTACTCCAGTCATTTAATCCTATTTTTAAAAAAACAACAGGAGGTACAGTTGGTCCAGTGGTATATTTCGGCTCAAGGAAATTTGACTAAATGGGCCATTAACTTTGACAACCTGGAGATCCCTGGACAACTGCGGGGCAACCTGGACTGATTATACGTGAGTACTGGAAGAAGTATGATTGGTCAGGTTAAATGCCAAAAGTTAAATTCACTATGATCACTACTTAAAAGGGGGTACTAGTTGGTTGTTCGTGCTCTTGAAAATTTATAACTAAGCTAAAGGATTTTAATCCTATTTATGAGCATAGACAGTGGGTCCGAGCACTACGTTACCTTTAAGGGAAATTATTAGAGAAGAAAGACGGCATATGGCACAAACCTTTGGTGAACCAACTATACGCTTTGTGGGGAAACAATTAACAATTTGGCACTTTCGCAAACTTAACAAGGGTTTAAAACTTAGGAATATTGGAAATTGGTCAAATTTGGCGAACAAATAATCAAGTTGTATAAGCGTCAGTAATTTCTGTCTAACCGACTGGATGATATTGAAAGGCCACACATTGCATTACAACCAGTGTTTGTACTGGAGCCTCATTCCAGTCAATACATCTCTAACTTACATGAACTTGCAGCGGAATTTTTTGTAGATGCAGATGGGTTACTACGATTTGTTACATTGGAATGGAGCATGTTACTCTTTGTGGATCTGTACACAGATAAGAGTGCAAGAATTGATATCTTATTTGTAAAATTGTCAGGAGAGAAGAAGAATGGAGTTACGCACAATGCCTAGAGTCATACATTTTTTAAACATCACAATTGATACAAGCGCGCAAGGTCAACCCAGATTATGTGCCAAACAAATTCAACATGAAATTTCACATACAAAATAATTTTGCGATTAGGGATAGAAACATGGAATATGTCACGTACTAATTTTATTAAAGTTTATAAAATTACATTTCACAATTGTAGCATGGCATCGAGACTCCATCTCGCCAGGTGGAGTACGACTAGTATACGAGCAGTGTCGGGCATTCCCCCAACCCAGCCTATGGATCCACAGATTTGTTGAGATCTTCCTTGCGCAATATTACCCAGGTTAAGTTTGATGACTAACGCTCTTGTGATGCAGATGACTGGACTTGAAATTTTGTGAAGTCATTGCCAGTCTGCCCTAGTTTGAGTCATTCAGTGGGAGGAAAATGGAGATGAATATTATATGGGACTGTGTCTTCTATGATACCGACAGTTTATTTTGCAAGCCTAAAGACCTCCCTCTCAGCTCCCAGCAAATGTCAATAGGAATATCTGTCAGTATTAGTTAGCCAAGTTGATTGCAAGCATCCATTCAGTCTCGGAATTATGAGACCTCTTCTGTCTCTCTTTTTTTAAATCCATGAAATTGGGAACCTTTTTGTGGTGGGTTAGTGCATGTGTCTCCTGGCGTAACTTCATCGCTGGCAGTATCGACTTATCAATGTAGGTCACACCTACCAAGTTCACATGCACAAGAAAAAATGTCTTGAGTTTGTGCCACTCTTCCAAAAAGAACCCACTTATTTCATTGCTCATAGCCATTATAGTAGTAAGGCTGTGCTAGTAGTGCGCTGTCTCAGGTTAGTTACAAGAATCCCATAGTCTGTTTCATGGTCATTAGTACTGTAGTTTATACTTGCCCAAACCCAGAATAATTCGCTCACCCTGATATTTCCCAGTTGAGAATATGGAAATGACGAAATATAAATTAATTGCACATAAATAGGGTG
>JYFJ02004955.1:0-28209 GCA_000934665.2 Catajapyx aquilonaris | reverse complement strand
CCCATATACACATCGGTTTAGGGAGCAAAAATGGCCTGGCCTAATTTGGCCCACTTACGACGTACTAAGAAGAAAAATAGAAAATTATCATCCTTCTCGTAAATAAACGGCAGTTACCAATAATAATTGTTAAATACTTGGAAAGCTACCACCTCATGCAAAACTTCACCTACATCACAATGTTTATCTCTCATCAGTGAGAGAGTCTCTGAAGAAAGTCGACAGTAGGCAAACTTGTACCTGCCTCTCCTTAACATTTGAAAAATATCTTGCTTCTTGATCCACCAAGTTAACATGATGTTCTTTCCGCACTGATTAGGAACATTGGGTATGTCCAGTTGTCTACCTCTGCCTTGATGGGAGGGAAGCACGTGAAAGAGAGCCGGGTGGCTAGGATGGATTAAGATAAAGGTTGACCTTCACACCTTTTACTCGCCTCAATTTGTCACAGGCAGGCCAGATGGATGAATGCAGTGCTGGTGCAGCAGCACTATTTTATCAGGGATTCAGAATAGTTGGACCACCCTTCTCTAGACTAGTTGGAGGCACAAAATAATATATTCTTATATAACAATATTATATGCGAGCTTCTCTGTCTTTTCCGAGTCCGGAAGTTTCCGGACGCAGGATGTGGTTACGTCTTCTCCCTGTTCATCGATCCTGCCAAGCAGCTGAGTTGCATGCATACCTGCTGTAGCTCTACACTAAAAAATAGTTCTAGCCAATTATTATAGTATATGTCATCCATCAGTAAATATACGGCCCGTCTAGTAATATAAAAATTATTTATAATTGCTTACCAGGTAAGTCGCCAGAAGCCTGCTGAATGGTGCGTTACTGTAGGCGTTCTTCTCCATAGCCAGAAGTATATTTTGTCTAGAATTTTTGGATGGTTACTTGGCATAAGTGACTATTGTCAGCATGCAGGAGAGGGGTAAGTGGCTCTTTGCAAAGGGTAATTGATTCCTGTGGGGAGAAAGATGACCCCAACAGCTTGTATCGATACACAGCCAGTGATGTACATTCTGTAAATGCATAATAATACTACAAGCCACTTGTTGAAATTATCAGTACGTATAGTGCCATGTAGTCTACTGGAAGGTGGGTGTCCGTGTCTCGCCCTCATCTATAGGCCAACATGTCTTCCCTTTCACTTTGGGGTCTTCCCTGCAATTTGGGAGGAACTAAGCCTGAGCTTAGTCTACGGGCCCGTAAAGCGAGGAGGAGTGCTGTTTGGTCACGCCATTCAGTCAGCGTTTATGACCTAGGCCCGAATAGCCCCCATCGTCACGAATCAGTCCAGAAGGAATGCTGAGTGGCCGCATTTATTTTGGCTGTTTCGCCAGGACCACCCCCACACACACCCTGAAACCCTTCCGCATGTTTGAAATTTTAATGGCGTCCGGGGCTATTTGCAATCTTTACAAATTAGTCTTTTGTGTGTTCCGTGCGGTGGAAGTGATAAAGCATGGTCAGGTTGAAGGGAGAGCCTGTAATGGGGAGATAAGGGAGAGTTATTGTGCTGTGGGAAGAGAAGCAAGGGAAGGGGAAAAGAGGCAGAGGAGAGAAATATATTATAAATATTATTAGTGTCATAATGATGGTGAACAAACTCTGAATCTACATATTCTTATTATTGGATTACTGACATGGTAAGAACCGCCTTTAAATTAACACCCAATTTAATTGCCATCTTTGACTGCTGTCAAAAGTCAATGCAGCCCTCGAGGTTACGTATTCTCTTAGATTTTTATTTACTAGTGCCGATCGTGTCAACAGATTGCAAGTTAGAAGGGGATGTAACGGACGTCAACACGTACGGATTTACATGGTGTAAAGAAAGTGACTGATGATGGATGACTCGTCCCTGGTAAAGTTATGGCCTTAACGTGGCGGGAATGCAAATCTATACAGGTCCCCCTAAACCTCCTGTCTCGTATAACATTTGCTTTCAAAACTTGCAGCAGCATTATTGGCAGATATGCAAATTTTGATATTGGATAAAGGAAAGAGGGGTGAAAAAGGCAAACATGACTCGGGAACACTCTAATAAGGATACATGCCCGAGTAATTATTACGTGGTATTTATTCTAAAATGATATTGTAATGTGTGAAACCACTTTATATCCACAGCATCGTGCCGATTTTCCGGCAAACTTTGCCGTGTGGATGTGGTACATTTCAACAACATTCAAAAATTGATCACGTTATCCGTGATGTACATCTCGGCGTCTACAGAAATGTGACCAACCAGGGCACGTATTTCACAACAATGACATCCACTCACACGAAGAAACATGTAGGTACCGTATTTCTAGTGTCCTTCAGCCTTAGTGTAAGAAAATGTCACATGGTCCCAACCCGTATCAATTTCCACAGAGTACGGATATGAGCTCAGAAGCAGGATCACTTCAAATTTGCTCAACTGCGCCATTGTAATACAAAACTGTTCCAGGAAAAGGAAGACATACAGTGTGCAATTATGCTCTTTGCAGGAGCTCTCTTCATAAGGCAGATTCCTGTGGCAGTGTCCGTGCATGGCTGCTTTGAGGCGCCGTATTACTCCGTACAACTGCTGTGGTCAATAATTGTAAAAGAGACAGACAAAATTAATATTAAGTGGTTAACATTATAGCCTACAACAAACAATTATTTCTTATTGCTCTTGTTGATTTTAAGAGACATGCCAAAATGGTGTACATCATGTTAGCTCAAATTCGCGAATCGGTGAAATTGTTAATGAATGCTGGCCCAATGGCTTCACAATCAATTATTGTGGCGGACAGTTTATACACAATTGGAAATAGTATTTAATGGGCTTTCGGATAATATACAGTACCGGTATGCGCTAAATATTTCTGCCAAACTTGAATATTAGGAAGTGGAAAAGCTGAAAGTGGAAGTGAGTGTCCGTGAGATTTTCACCGACTTGCGGGTCTGAGCTGACTTTTGTTCCACATGGCATAAACTGTGTATTGTGTGTCCCCAAAAGGCGCACAGACCACGAAGGATAGAGGACAGATGGCTGAGCTCCTGAAATGTGCTAATAAAGTCAATTGATAAGTACTGAATGGCACAGAGAACTAAGCCACAGCCCTTGTTATGTCGTCCTTCATGTAGCCTAGTTAGGCACCAGAGACTCAGCATCGGAAAACCCCGACTTGAATTGCGTTGAATGACGGTAGTAAAATTGAGTTAAAGCGCCTACTAACGCAAAATATGGTAGAGTATCATTACTCCTAAGGGCAGCCCATGATGGTTCGTGAATCCTATGCATCTCCCTCCCTTCCTCCTCTGCACCTCGCGATTAATATTGTGATCCGTATGCAGGTCATGGGACCACCAATGGTTCCCATGGACTAAAACTTATCAATATGGCTGGCCAGACAACATACTCGCCAAGGAGGCGGCGCGGCGCCACTGGGCAAAAAGTGTATGATAGTATCGACCGAGGTATCGTCTCCTGCACTCCTTACCGACAAATTCGTCCTGAACTTACCCCTGGTGCTTACTATTATGCAGTTATGAAGCTTTATAGCGCTGATTTTCGGTGTAATGAAGGAAGGTACCTGTTCCGAAGGACCCGGCATTCCTACAGTACAGTCATATACTTCGCATAATAATGAAAAAGAATTAATGACGGTACCAATAAAGTAACTTTTCATATGATTTTCCGCCTGGCATGTAAGGTTTAGGCGGGTTTAGGCACGCTGGGTTTAGGTAGGTTTCGACAACGGATTTGAAATAGGCGACTTCTGAAACTCCCTCATGCAAAATTTCAAGATAATACAACAAAAATCTAGGAGCCCCTTACCCCTTAGACCAGGATTGTCTCGCACAGTAGGCGACAGCATAGGAACAAAAGCTAAAAACATGGTCGAAAATGGAATTTTGACGGTGTAAATCATTACTTACTATTGCTCCTGACAATATTTCCTCTCCTTCGGAAATTAGGTTCAAACAAATCCTAAAGTTATCTCATATCTAGATAATGAACCTTGCAAAAAATGGTGTGGCGGTGAAGCTGAGCGCTAACACAATCATGTGCACGTGACGATGCTTGGATAAGGTCATTTATCATTCAGTAGGTGCACCAAAGTGCAGTGAAAAAGGATGGGCCATGTAGCCAAGGTTTGTGCTCTACGCCGGATCACATACAGCAAACCTGGTGGGGGAACGCGACGAACCAAGACTCCCAAACCGCCAATTCAAATCTAGTAGGCATGGTCCGTTCGTTCCGGTTCGTTCCCCCTTCCGTTTCCCCATCCATTCTCAATTAATAGTAATAATTCTCGTCGCAGTGAGGGGTGTCGCTCCATGTACTGCGGCGTAGAAGCTGGCGGNGGGGGGCGGGGGTGGGGGGGGGGGGACTAGTGGCTAGTCTACTGGCCAGCCAAGCGGGAGGTCCGGGGTTCAAATCCCGTCCGCGTCAGGCAGTCACCTTCGCTTGGTCGGGTCTTTTTCCGCTTTTCACCAGACATGTCCAGGCAGAATTGCACTCCCCATGGCCAAGAGAAAAGCTCTGGTATATTTAGGAGTGTCAGAAACAGTCCCCGGACAATTCCCTTACAATCTTATCTTATCGCATGCCGGGGCGTTTGCATGAGGTGCTCACCTGAGAGCGCCATGAGACCTTTCACGGAGCTATTATGTGGCGACCCTACCGGACTACGGTGAACTTTATAAGTACAAAAGGGATGCGCTACATTGGGGGACCCAACATGGTCGCCGGAGGCCATGTTGAGCCCACATGTAGCGCTTCCCTTTTGTACCTATAAAGTTCAGCGTAGTCCGGTAGGGTCGCCACATAATAGCTCCGAGAAAGGTCTCATGGCGCTCTCAGGTGAGCACCTCATGCAAAACGCCCCGGCAGGCGGTAAGTGGGAGTGTCCAGACCTTAGTACTCTAAGACCATGGTCAGAAATGACTACTTAGGAAGGCCCTCCCTTGGGAACCTCCCCCCTTCCCTAAGAGGGCCCCTGGCCCTATCACGGGGAATTACAAACAAACAATAAACAAACAAACGAAGTCACTGAGGCCAGGCCAGGGAAGTACAGTGGGTGTTGAAGCACTCAAAGCAAGATCCATGGAAAAATCCCTTCGCCGACGCCATTTTAAGGACATTGTTTATAGTTGCTGACTGAGCAGTTGTCCGGTAGTAGGGGCCTCGCCTCGGGCGTCGCACATCCAAAAAGTGGTTCCTGGAGGGCCTGAAGAGGTGGCCACACCCATGACTCCTGTGCATTAGGCTCGAGGAGGGTTCTGTCGATAGTGTGTGCCTATTTGCCGACCTGCATGGTCTGTGTATTTTCGGCAAAAAAATAAATTGTAAAGCATTTTGGTACGGCCCTCGTACAACACTCCTCGGCCGTGCTGCCCCCAAAATCCCTCCAATTTCCACGGCGGACGAGGCCCTCAGGGCACAACCCGGTGCAAAGCTGGCCGCCGTACCGCCGCGCGGGGAGAGCGGCTAAAAGGCCTGTACACAAATTCGGCGGAAGGCTGAGCGGTCGGAAAACGTGCGATTGGGGCGCGGAATGTGAGTGGTGGCAATTCACAAATTCAAGCGGTGGCGCTGCGGGAGGAAACTGGTGCGGTGAGAACCGCTCAAGTCCACCTGGATGGACTTGTGCGATTGCCACCGCTCAGGTTCCGCGCCCCAAACCACGCCCCCAAACGCACTCTTGCCGCCCGCTCAGCCTTCCGCCGAATTTGTGTAGCGGCCTTAAGCTAGTGAGTGCAGCGTCTGTCTGACAGGGCCATGAGAGAAGACAGCGAATATGAGAATATGATATTACAGGTTAACCGACATTGTTTGTCAACATTTAGCCCAGATTTAGAGGAGAACTGGTCATTTGTAAATCAAGCTTTTGTGACAAGACATTGCAATAATATTTAAGGGTAATTTCACCGTAACTGACGCAACACCTGGAAAGGGATTCACGCTATACTTATATTTATGCCAAGAATGGCAAATGTTAATGGAAAAGGAATTTAAAATTATCCCCATGTGGCTGCCTCCTGGTAGCTTATTGCCATAATTATTTTTAAAATTTCGCAACAGTAACTTGAATGGACTCTGTAAAATATTAATATAATGTAACTCACGCAACATGAAGAAGACAATCTCTTTGGGGAAACACGACTGACCTCCATTTCTGGCAATGACTGGCGCCAGAAGCGGATTCCCCTCCAGCAAGTCAAGAGCAGCATCAGTGTGTCCTACAGAATTGGCTCCAGCTGCAATGGTGCCAGAACTCCTCTTCCGTCGATTTCGTGTCCCTCTATGGCGGGAAAACTTTCTTTTTAAGCACAAAATGCCGGCCACGAGTAGGACCACCAGCAAAATGACTCCAGCTGTAGCCACCAGAGGCACCAGCAGATTCCACAGAGAGTAGGTGCGCTCATTCCCTGAACCATTGCCCCCGTCGGATGGAATAATAAGGATGAGCTTGTTATTAACTCGACAGTAACATTCAGCGTTTTTTACTATTGCACAATCAGGCAAACATATTAGGCATGTGCTATAATCACGGCTATAATCTTTCAAAATCGTATCCTGACACTATACAACTATATCAGCACTCAAGTGCTTGTTATCATACGGTAGTTTGTTCAATGGGAGAGTTCTGATGGTTGCATAGCTTCAGGACACAGCTGGAAAAATTAATTTGATAAATATTACTATCGGCCATATATGATTGCTGCACTCGTTTTATTATAGTGTATAACCTGTGAGTAGCACTGGTAGTGGGACTCAAATGATATAATTATACTAATGAATGAGTATCCGCAATAATATTGTTCAGGTTTAGCGTATGTCGTAGGATAATCAAGTAGCGCTAAAATGCGGAAAAAATATTTTTAAAGACAATATTGAGGAATACTTCCATACTGATTAAAGTTTATCATGAGATTTGTAGCTTGAGGAGTCAAACTGTTGCAAATGTAAGCAATCATTTTGTAGGTTGTTATTTAATTTTTATATGCAAAAATTATGGCATTACAGAGTCATTATCACATTTTAAACAAGCAGTGAATATTAGATAATGTTATACAATATTACGGAAACTCCGTCTTCAGAACTGCAGTCACACTGAGTCCTAACCAGAATATACAGTACCGGTATACGTTTTAACATCCCTTAACCCCTTCGCTACCATCTAGGCCTTAAACGCCAAGATTTTTTATTACCCTTACTTTTAAGATACGGACATGATATTCTACAAATAATAATAGATACACTACATGTTCATGCAAAACACTATGAATGTGTTTGGAACAATTTTCCTGGTCTAGAAGTCCCAAAATTAATTTTCCAAGAGATAGTCCGGGACATAAACGTTTTAACTCTGCACTTTGTGATAGGAAGGTGCCAGGCATGTTCCCTAGGCCTGTAGGATCCTTTTGAGAGAAGGCGCCACCTGATCGGTCCCTTAGGTCACGAATAATGCGGCGTTGCCAACCTTTTCAGGGACCTAAGGGTTTTTCACTTTGCACGACTTTGCATTTTGTGATAAGAAGGTGCCACTTGGCACACTTGTTGAGTTGGCCCTGCCTGATCGGTCCCTTAGGTCCCGAGTTATGCGGTGTTGGCAACTTATTGGTCCGGGACCTAAGCGTTTTAACCTTGCACTTTATGATAAGAAGGTACCACTTGGCAGACATATTCTCTAGGCCTACAGGAGCCATTTGAGAAATGGCGCCACCTGATCGGTCCCTTAGGTCAAAAAGAAAAAATATATACAGGGTATTACAAATGAATAGTATAATTACTAAGGCATATAGCTCCTTACCTATCAACCGTACATGAACGTGTTATACACCAAATGAAAGAGGAGGTTTTAAAGTTTTTTTCATACCTTATAAATGTTCTATATAATTTCCCTTGGTCACTCGAGAAACGTCGATCCGATAGTGCAATTCCTCCCATACCCGTGCCAGCATGTCCGTTGTCACGGACTCAACCGCAGTAACAATGCACTGGCATTCAGATGTTCGCCAGTTTCTGAACAATGTGCTCCTTCGTCGTTGGATAGGTCGCAGTGACCTGCAAGACTTGGCGCTTTACTGCTGGCCCCCAAGGTCGCCGGATTTGACGCCATGCGACTTCTTCCTTTGGGGGTACGTTAAGAATGCTGTGTACGTGCCACCGATGCCAACAACCCTGGATGAACTCAAACATTGCATTGTTACTGCGGTTGAGTCAGTGACAACGGACATGCTGGCACGAGTATAGGAGGAATTGCACTATCGGATTGACGTTTCTCGAGTGACCAAGAGAAGTCATATAGAACATTTATAAGGTATGAAATAAACTTTAAAACCTCATAATTCATTTGGTGTATAACACGTTCATGTGCGATTGATAGGTACGGAGCTATATGCATTTGTAATTATACTATTCATTTGTAATCACCCTGGTATATTGCATGTCCTCTGCATATATAGCCTACCCCAGTTTCCAGGAAATTCCTCAATTGAGTTATTCGCTATACTCAGGGTCCGCTGTGGACAGCTGCCACCTCATGACCTTTTAATAGCAGGGTGTCCCACTACTTCCCGAACCGGCAAAATGGCGCATAACTGGTAAACCACTTCATGTAGGGCGATGAAATTTTACGGGGACATAGCTTGATCCATGAGAACAACCGGCAAGCGAAAATCCCCACGCGATACACGAGGAACTGCTCCATTCTGAGAAAGTTGGTGTGTGGTGTGGGATTTCCCGACGTCGCATTGTTGGACCCGTATTCTTCAATTCAACAGTGACATCCGACGTGTACCTCCAGATTTTCGACGCAGCAGTTGGACGATGAAGAACTCACGTTGGGCTACTTTCAGCAGGACGGAGCAACATGCCACACATCGAGGGTCAGCATGGCCGTCATCAATTCCTTCTTCCCAGGCCGAGTCATTTCCAAGGGGATTTGTCCACCACGATCACCCGATTTAACTCCACCGGATTATTTCCTGTGGGGTTACCTAAAAGGACAGGTCTACAAAAACAAACCAAGAACTATCCAGCACTGCAGGAAAATATCCGTTCCGCAATTGAGGGGATAACTCCCGAGATGCTGGCCTGCACTTTCGCGAACATCGAGCGTCGTGTTCATACCTGCTTGGACGCAAACGGGGGCCACTTTCAGCATTTTCTATGACAATATGTTACTTTCACAAACCAAGGTATGTACCCGTAAAATTTCATCGCCCTACATCAAGTGGTTTACCAGTTGTGCGCCATTTTTCCGGTTCGGGAGGTAGTGGGACACCCTGTACATCGGAAGAGTGGATCTTTATTATTTTCTGCCATTCACATGTAGTTTTATCCAACTTGAGGGCATTTCCATGTTTTGATATTCATGATGGGTTGGCATTCTAGGCAACACCGCATAAAGGTGCATTCACATATCCGCGATTCCGTGCTCAGCGACCGATTCTGTGCCCCGTCGATCCACGACGCGGTGCCCCCAGCGACGGAGTTCCCGTCCAGTAGATGCTGTCACAATGTAGTGCCCCAAAGAGCTCTGCTACCGGGCCACAGTGGCCAATATCAGAAAAAACACGCAAGAAAATGATAGCTCCTAAACTAAACCGTTGAAGTACGTAAAATACATGTCTCCCCATGTTTTCAAGGTCGCTGATTTCGATTTTTAGGTTATTGTGAAGCTATACCTACAGGGTGTACCAAAAACACCCTATGAAATTGACGAACGTGTGTAATAAGCATTACAAGTAGGTGAGAATAACATTTCCCGATGTTTTCGAGGTCCTAATTTTGATTTTTTAGGTTATTTTGAACCAGGACATACAGGGTGTACCATAAAAAGACCATCGAATTCAGGAACATGTGGAGTCTACATTATAAGTACGGACATGTGAAAATAGTATTTTACCGTAATGTTGGTGGACAGTGATTTTGATTTTTAGGCTACACTGAACCCAGACCAAGAGCCTGTATCAAAAACACCGTAAAATTTGAGATGTTGTGGAATAAGTAGTACAGTATAACACGATAGAATTTAATAGTAGGCCTATATGTAGGTGAAAGTAATGTTTCCCCTGTTTTTACGGTCGCTGATTTAGATTTTGAGGAAACTTCCAACCCAGGCCAACAAATTGTATCATAAACACCATAAACACTCCAAAAGTAACAGAAAATAATATACAAAATACGCTGTTCAAACGTTCAGCATTCTTCTGATTCATCGAAACGCGCCAGCTGTTGACATAATTGCATAATGTTAAAAATTAAATGTTTAGGAAAATAGATACTAGGTCTCGTATAGCATGGATTTGGGACTGTTAACAGAATATCAGTAATGGGTACTTGTTTCTTGGACATCCGAGAAATTATTTCAACTGGTAACATTCTGCAAATTTTCACAAATTTTGAAGTTCAATTAGGCATACCAAACGGAGTCAGTACGAGTCAGTGATGAAATTGGATTTAAGTTGACCTGCGGATAATAGGGAAACTATCCAAGTAAGTCTCAGCTGCGTCGACCCGCAACTGAAGGAAATATTCTACGATATTCACTTTCAGGGGCCACTTCATATTCTTTTTGCACTGAATTACTGCAGTATTGGTATTACGGTGCTATCCCACTTCACAAAATGCTACCTCAGAAAATCGCGATGTGTTAAGGAGAATTTCGTCTGTAATGCCTGGAAGGAAAATGTTAATTAGCGTGACGAAGGGCTAATGCTGGCTCAGAGGGTGAGAGACTTCGGCTAAACAGATCCTGCGATAACCAAATCTACAAGCACATGTTTTTGTATACTTTGAACTTGAAAACTATGGTCATGTGACGTAAGGGGTCAAATGTTAAATCCCCATCACGATGCGGAAAGGGGGCTGGAGTGGTTATGGTGTTCATTATACATTTTGTTGGCCTGAGTTGGAAGTTTCCTCAAGATCTAAATCAGCGACCGTAAAAACTGAAGAAACATTACTTTCACCTACTTGTACTGCTTATTCTACATAGGCCTATTATTAAATTCTATCGTGTTTTACTGTACTCTTTATTCCACGATATCTCAAATTTGACGGTGTTTTTGACACAGGCTAGTGGTCTGGGTTCAGTATAACCTAAAAATCAAAATCATTGTCCACCAACATACGGTAAAATACTATTTTCACATGTCCGTACTTTTATGTAGATTCCACAAGTTCTTGAATGCGATGGTCTTTTTATGGTACACCCTGTATGTCCTGGTACAAAATAACCTAAAAAATCAAAATTAGGACCGCAAAAACATCGGGAAATGTTATTTTCACCTACTTGTAATGCTTATTGTACACGTTCGTAGATTTCATAGTGAGTTTTTAGTGCACCCTGTAGGTATAGCTTCGAAATAACCTAAAAATCGAAATCAGCGACCGTAAAAACAGGGAAGCATTAGTTTCACCTACTTGTACCGCTTATTCTGCAGATTATTAAATTCTATCCTGTTTTTGGTACACCCTGTAGGCCTTAGTTTGATAAGAGCCTCAAAATATGAAGCAGTGACCGCAAAACGTAGGGTAACATCACTAACCTATTTTTCCGCTTATTCTACAGAATGATTCTTAAATTCGATCGTGTTTTTGGTACACCCTGTAGGTCCATGTTCAAAATAACCTAAAAATCGAAATCAGCGACCGTTAAAACATGGGGAGACATGTATTTTACGTACTTCAACGGTTTAGTTTAGGAGCTATCATTTTCTTGCGTGTTTTTTCTGATATTGGCCACTGTGCGGGCCTCCAGCAGCTGGGCGACACCATGGCCGCGACGTCGCTCGGGCACGGAGTCGCAGTCGCCGATATGTGAATGCACCTTAACTCGTGACCTAAGGGGCCGATCAGGTAGCGCCATACGTCAAATGACTCCTATAGGCCTAGAGAACATTTCCGCTGAGTGGGAACTTCTTATCACAAAGTGCCGAGTTAAAACGCTTAGGTCCCGGACCAGGTTGGCAACACCAAGCAACACCGCATAACTCGTGGTGTAAGGGGACGATCAGGTGGCGACATCTCTCAAATGAGTCCTATAGGTCTAGAAAACTTATCTGCCAAGTGGCACTTTCTTATCATAAAATCCAAACTTAAAAACACTCAGGTCATCCCTGACCAGGTTGGCAACGCCGTCTTACTCGCGACCTAAGGGGCCGACCAGGTGGCGCCAACTCTGAAATGACTCTTTTATGGCCTAGGGAACATATTATGTGCTAAGTGGCACCTTCTTATCACAAAGTGCAGAGTTAGGCCTGATTTTTACACTTACAGTAGGTCCCGGACTAAAAATCTAGGGTGGAATTTTCGTCCCACTGATAGCTACTGCTAACTTAGCAGTACCAGTGTTGGCCATGGCACTGATAAGTTAGCAGTAACTATCAGTGGGCCTAAAATTCCACCCCTAGGCGATGGCGGTATAGGCACTCTGCAGCGACATTTTTGAAAATTAATTTAGGGACTTCTGAAGGAGTAAAATTGTTCCAAACATATTCATAGTGTTTTCCCTGAACGGGGAAGTATAGGTGTTATTATTTGTAAAATATCTTGTCCGTATCTTTAAAATATGAGTAATCGAAAATCTAGGTGTTTTCTGCCCATCTGGTAGCCAAGGGACGTCTCCAAGGAGGCCAGTCGAAATGCCTCCATTAAAGCGACTCACTGCTGCATGTAGTCCTAATGCACAGTTAATTTGGGAGAAGTTCCTTCCCGTCCAATTATAACACATCAAATCTGTCATTGTACAAGTGAAAATGTGCACAAGAACACCGTTACGCACGTGCATCATTCCTCTTGAAATTTATGCCTCGACTTTCTAATTGTGACACTAGGGAAGGAGTGGGCGGGGTGCGCTCAGTTTTTAATTTGAAAATATGAGAGTGTTTAGTCTCACCGCATTAAAATAGTAATTCAATTAGGACTGGAGACCACACAAAGTTCCGCACAATATGTCCTCCCTAATAATGTGCAAGGAGATATCTTACTCCAAGGACGCAGTAACAGTTAGTGCAACACACCTCACAATATATTGTGTCAAAAATCCCCAGCCCCCTTCATTCTGTAAGTTATTTTATAATAATAATAATAATAACAATAATAACAATAATAATAATAATAATAATAGTAATAATAATAATAATAATAATAATAAAAATAATAAATTTCCACTAGAGAGCAGTGATTCGATTGCACCTTTGGAATAGTCGATCCCCGCATATCCTCCACTAATCGAAAGGACCAATCGTACGTTACCGACAGACCAGGCCGATTAATTAACTCCGCAACAAGAAGGTTGCTTTCCACCACCCGTCCTCGCTACCCCTTTTCCACTTTCTGGGAGGGAAGCCAGTTGGTTTCAGGAAGGATGAGAGAGAGTGGAGAAAGAGGCTCCTTCAGGCGCCTGCTCCAATTACTTGCTTTCTTCTCAAGCAGATTTTTCAATCCAGTAGAGGCAGATGGAGAGCATGAGTGGTGGAGACAAAGATCATGTGGAAGGAAAATAATGGCCTACTAGGTGTAGGGGAGACTGGGTAACAGTGGTCCACTTTTGCACATTAGAATTTTTCTAAGAGTTCCTGTTACACCTATGCACCCAATATTTTCCGGAATGGTGGAGGTACTCATTGGTAATTTACACGTCACTAATATATTCAGAGGCAGTGGCATCCATTTGATTTGAAAATATTTTAGATTCTGCCCTATGCAAATGGACCACTGTACCTCGATGACTGGGGCACAGTGATCTGGAAGTGATTGGGACCCCTAATTCACACAGGAAGTACATTTATTTTTATCGTACTATGGGGCTCAAGTTGTTTTGGACACTTTATCCTGGTCTTGAAGCAACCCTTCACTCTCACACACACTCACCCACACACACAGTCTTGTCCTGAATTAGCTGTGGGGACCTGAAAATTCAACTTTTCGAAGCTAATGTAACCTAACCTAACCTAACCTAACCTAACCTAACCTACCCTACCCCACCCCACTCTACCCTACCCTACCCTACCTAACCTACCCTACCCTAAGTAACCTAGGCTGAGAAAAATGGACTTTTGTGAAACCCTACGAATGAAAATAGTGGGGACATGTCCCCACTAATTTAAACATGTCCCCACTGTAATAGTACACATCGCGTGTGTGCATGAGTGGGGACCGACAAATGCACAATTCGAATTGTGGGGACAGACGTCCCCACAACTACAGTAAAAGCACAAACTTCCGTCCCCAGAGCTAATTGAAGACCTGTAGACACCCCCCTAACGTGAGGTCTGTGCGAAGGATTGCTTCAAGACCAGGATAAAGGGGCCAAAACAATTTGAGTCCCATAGTACATCTAGCCCTTCTAAATAAATAGGAAATAATAAAAAGGGATTTCTGTTACAGCAATTTGTGGACACAAAATAATGAAACATTGTGTCTCTCCGGAAAGTAGACCTTCTCCTGCCACATCTTTTGGCGCATGAACTTTATTTCATACTAGTGTCTGTCAAAACCATTAGCATATAAAACTACGATGACATTAAGTGCTGTATAGAGGCAAAAGGGACGGTCGTCCACAAAGAGGTGCACATTATTTTGACTATGGACCACTGCGCCCCAGATGGCAGCAACTGACATGATGCTATGAATCATAGCTTCTATTGCAAATGATGCTTTCCACATTTCCAGCATTTATAGACAAAGGAAGACACTATTCAAGAACATTTTTACACCAGGCCCATCATCTACGTCTGACATGGCATTTAAACTGTGTGGGTTAGAAGTAACTTCACTACCGCTCAAATAGATTTCCCCTGATACAGCAGGATCGTAGTCATCTCACAGGTGGCTGTCATGTTGCCAGGATGTACAGTACAATAGTGACTTATTTCACGAGGTACCAGATGAAGATCTTACACCAGTTTCTTATATTTTTAAAATAGAAAGGACCACTGTGCCCTGTGGACCACTGTGCCTTGCTCTCCCCTACTATGAAAACAGGGTTCTATGTGGTCTGGAAATGATAGAATATAGGCCTACAGTAGTTTCGTAATTATTATACTCTCATGCAGTCAGTACCCGGTGATTCGAGTACCAGGCTGCCAGAACATGCCAGAACCATTTCATATGTGTATTGCCGAAGAGGTTGACTGTGTATGTAAATGTTATAGTACAGCGTGTTTCATAATGATCCACACACACTTTTACGTATGTTAAAATGGTATCGTATTTTCCAAACACCTTGCAGACATTCAAGTCTGGTGTTGTAATGATTAGTCAAATATTCGAGTGAAAATATGAGCAGCGTGACTTTAAAGTCAATCCGTGTACATGTAGTCCTTTAGTTATACGTATGATGCTAATAATTAAATTTATAATCTCCTCTGAGTATTTGTAGCAAAAACATGTCATAAGGATCGAGCTACGTAAAGGTGCATTTACTTGTGAGCGATGTCATCGCAGCCGATAACAACGCTGAATAAGCAGAGTAACCAGTATTGTTTGAGGCGAAAATCGATTGTTACTTTCACCTCAGACAATATTGGAGGGTTGAGGGTAGAGGTCTTCATTGAATTGAGATCCTCGCTGGGAATCGAACCCAGAACAGCGTCTACTAAAGACGATACTCTGCCATTTAGTGGGCATTGCCTTGTGCTTGAACCTGGCGACGCACAGGGCAGCAGTAGTGGGCCTGGTAAGGGTGGCCATCTGGTGGTGACGGTTGGAAGTAGGTGAAGGGTGGGATCAGCCCCCGGACACTTATACTACGTTCTGGTGTTATCACCTGCCGAGGCATTTTGCAGCGGGTGCTCACCTGAGAGCGCCATGAGACATTTAGGGGGCCACAGTAAGTGGCGACCCTACTGGACTAGGCTGAACTTTGTATGTACGAAAGGGGAGGGCTACATTGGGGGGCCCAACATGGCCCCCGGCGGCCATGTTGGGCCAGCATGTAGCCCGATGTAGCCCTCCCCTTTTGTACCTATAAAGTCCAGTCTAGTCCGGTAGGGTCGCCACTTACTGTGGCCCCTAAATGTCTCATGGCGCTCTCAGGTGAGCACCCGCTGCAAAACGCCCCGGCAGGGGGTGGGTGGGAGTGACCAGACATTACTTATATGACCGTGGGTGGGATGGTGTGTGAGATACAAAAGACAGACTGAGCTAGGGCAAACTAGGGTAAGGTGGTACGAAAGTGGCCTCCGCCCGAGTAGTAGCGTGTTCTTGGGGGCCTTGGGCCCTGGCGCCATGCATGTGAGTATAGAGTGTGCTGTAACTGAGTGTGTGTTGATCATTAAAGACAGTTTTGATAGAAGCTGTGCGTCTCCTTTGGGGTGACTGGGGTCAAGGTGATAGGGGCTAGGCTGGTGTGGTCACTAGGTCTAGCTCCAAGTAGCGTGCCCCCTATAGCCGCCCGGCTATAGGGGGCACGCTACTTGGAGCTAGACCAGCCCCCTGACACAGCCCACCTACATGTATGGATATGGCAGGTTAACACCTGTGGCCTGGCCAGACGGCGCTGGCGGAGGATGTGCCTCCATTCTCTGCCGCCATCTTGAAGACCCATTCCGGTGGCTGGCAAGTCAATCTGCCTACTGGGTGCCCAAAAAAATATGCCGAAAAATAAGTACGGTACTGCTCGGTACTGCTAGCTATCTTTTGTCATGTCTAAATGAAATAAATAGTACACTTACAATGCTCGGTACATGTGCAGAAAGCATTCTGGACACACCAAAAATGTCAAGCGAGCAGGAGGTGATTGTAAAAGAGCATTGTAAGTGTACTATTTATTTTATTTAGACATCACTAAAGATAGCTAGCAGTACCGAGCAGTACCGTACTTATTTTTCGGCATATTTTTTGTCACCCACCCATAGGCAGATTGACTTGCCAGCCACCGGAATGGGTCTTCAAGATGGCGGCAGAGAATGGAGGGACATCCGCCGCCAGCGCCGTCTGGCCAGGCCACAGGTGTTAACCAACCGTATTCGAGTAGTGTCATAGGCCTGAGCTAGACCTAGTGATAGATGCACGCGACATGAGCTACGAGGAATCACTAGGGTAAAATCAGAGATGGATCAATATTTTTTGCCTTATGTGCAGTAAAGTAACTAATTAAAAACCGTTTCTCAAACTCAGCGGTGCGAATAAGAGGGGCTGGAACGGGATTTTTTTTTGATGATGGCGTATTTGAAAACACTGTTGAAAAATTGAGGGCGAGGCTCCAGGCTTGTGGACTTTCAGCGGGCGGATCCAGTGATCCGTTTGACCATTGCATATATGCCTCCGATACTGGTTTCTTTCAGCCTTGAAGGTGAGCATCTACTCTTCCCATGCCACACTAGAAGAGACGGCCACCTCCACTGCTGTAGTTTGATCTTCTCTGAGGCTTCTTGACAATAGTGGATCCACTCTTATGGTTTAAAAAAATCATCGCATCTAAATTTCTGCACCTATCTAAGGACGCTGACATGTTGTTTATTTTGTGACGTCCTTTTCTGAAAAACTAAACCTAAGGGCCCAGTTTGTTCCTTTCACCCAATATCTTCGTCCACTAATGCGTGCCATTTCCAGTTGGCTTGCATGCCGACGTGCAAGTTAGTAGTCTAATTGGACTGAAACACATTGTTGCACCGTGCTCTTCTCACCTGTAAATTTCTCCAATCCAGACAAACGTAACTGTCGGAGCATGACAGGTCGACTCCTCCCTTTCGCATTCACCGCGAACACTGCGGCCCGATATTCTCGTTGTGGCTCCAGTTCTACCAGAGTAAATCGGGGCTCTGCCGCCAGAACTCGATACACGTTTTGTATCTGGAGGGTATTGAAGCAGGTTGGAACATGTGTGGCTTCCCGTCTAATACTGTACTGTACTCTTAGCATGATTCCAAGAGCAATTTTCAGAGGTGAAACAAGAAGTATTGTTTGATCAGAAGCAGTGTGACGTGGAAATTGGAGTGGCTTTTAGTGCAGTACAGTGTTTTGACGTGTCGATCTAGGCTTGTCATGCCTGACGTGAAGCTCAACAATGCGATGAGTAATGGTTTCAAGCTCACCTGATTGTCGTCCTCGGGACTCAACTCCAGAATAAAGTTTTGAGGAAGACCTCCGTCAAAGCCAGGCATACATCTGACTTCCAGTTCTCCGGTCGACGGAACCATGGTAACGCAAGCTTCCACAGGGTGTGGCGGGCCTGAAAAATTGGAAGTATTTTGCTCGTATCAGACTCTTCTTCCCTTCCGATCCAGATAATTTTTTCCAATTTCCGGTCTAACTTAAATGCGAACATAGGCTAAAAAATAGTGTGCCCGACTTTTCGGACAGAGGTTCATTTAGAACTATAATAGTTCGTAAAAATATTAAATTGAAGAATAGGTGAATAGAGGAACAAGGGTACGAATATCAAACACGCCCCTATACATAAAATTAACATCAAGAAATAACTTTAACCCAAATAAGCTGTTCTTCAGGAAGCTTTGTGCAGATATCGGAAGCAACAATTCAGGATCATTTATACTTGTCAGGATTCACATAAAATAACAATGAACCACCATGTGTAAATAACTGTTTTATGTTTTTCTTGTGATTTCCCTTTTACAATTTTCTCTCAAAAACCCAGGAGAAATGTTGACTCGTTCATGGACGACTTATATGGGTACGTGGTTATGATCTTAACATCAATTTTCATGTTTGCTGTGAAGTTAATTGGCAAGCTGTTCAAACATGCCATCAATTAAGAACTTGGTAATAGCCTACTGTAGGTGTTGGTTTAGTTCATTAAATAAAACGAAAACATTCATAACGGATTTCTCTTATTGCAGTGGCACGTAAAAATAAGTTCATTTGAAGGCGTTTTGATGAAGATAATCACGGCATGCAACAGGACCAGTAATAAACTCGCTCCAGTTTGCATTAATATTAATGCTGCATTTTGTTGATAATTATAGAGATTGCGTTCTTTAAGTAAGACAATGATGCCTTAAGCTACAATAAAACCATAACGATAAACCATGACGATAAAACCACTACAAATGAAATCCTATTATGTATTACAATCAAATATTAGGTCAGGTGCAGTATACCATGAGGCATAGCTATGTTCAGCTTGTTGTTCAGAAGAAGAATTAATACACTCATTCACATGACACAAAGGTTTCGTGATTGAACCACATTGCTATCGTTGCAGTTTTGAGGTGTTCACAAGGCACGCTCTCGAGATCCGGAAAAAAGGTCGAGATGCCGTCATCAGTTTTTCTCCGTGTGAACGTCCGCGTGAACACCCACATCGTGACTGGGTCATGATAGGAATATGAAACCATCACGAAACATTGGCTTCGCGTGAATGGACCCGTTGTTCTCTTATGGCAACTACTGCCTTGATATTACTCTATGTATTTTGTCAGGAATAGGTCAAAAAAGCCTACAAAGTGGTACGCGGCCCAAACCAACACCTACAACGTACCGGGGAAACCCCTGACAGATTCGTCATTACGATCAAGCATGGGCATGACTCTATAATGTGTGTCAGAATTCTGTGTAAAAAGATCCTTGCCAGGATTGACTTTTCTCTGAGTTTCGTTAATTTTTAGTGAAAGTTGTTCCTAACAATCTTACCTGAAAAATTAATTTCAGTTACTAACTGCAGTGTAAACTCATTAATGTGGCACTTAAACCACCTTTAGCTCTTAACGGTCAGTTAAAGAGTTGGGGAACTTTTCAGAATGATATTCTTCATCGTTAGAGTATAATAAAGAGCCTATAAATAGGGCCTAATAAAGATGCGATAGTATCAATGCGAGTGGCATGTGCGTTGTATATTTTCTGCTGGATGTGGATAAGATGGTGCTTAATCGAATGTTGTGAGTCTAAACTATGAAAGATCACATGTGACCGACACTAGTGTCGAAGTTATCACTGGAGCATAAAGCTCTCAAGTGCAACAAAAGTTGGAACTTTTTTTTCTCTCCATTTACAGACAAGAGCAGGGCTTGGAGAGAATTATTAAAGATTCCTTTTGGCTGTAGTAGAGTGGACGTGACAGCTCGTCCAAAAATCCTATTCCGCCCCCTATGTTTCGTTGTGACAGGTGTTGTCACGTCTCTATTATCCTGTTGCCGGAACCGCCAGAAGCTGCCTCAGCGGGCCGAGCCACATCACACTCCCCCAAACCCCTTCCACCCACCTCCAACCTCCTCTTTCCCCCTGTCTTCCCCCCCNTTTCCCCCCCCCCCCCCGCCCTCTCTTTCCATAAAACCTTCCTTCCCTTGGCTCTAGCTAGAGCAGGAAGTAATGCTGACATGTACTGGGACCAACCGAATTCTTCGGGGGATCAAAACCTTCTCCATCTTGAAAGGTTCCATTCGTTTTCGCTTGCTCTCCTGGATCCTTCACTTCCTTACCCATATCCTGCGGGAGACGGACCTATAATCCACAAATTAAAGGCGTGACACAAGATACGTCCTACCAAAATACGTATATCCCTTCCCACATCCCCAGTGTCGGTTTCAAGTAATCCCCTGCCGAGAGACTGAGGAGACCCTTAGAGCAATGCACACAGGCTCGGTTTGAGGCGGACTAAAATATTTCAAGTTCAAAAATGTACTGGGCAGGGTTGAACTGGTAGCCGCACAATAGGTATTGTTCATTACCGCGGCACAAATTAGAACCGTGGTGATTAGATCGACAAAATGATCCAGATAAACCAATCAAAATTGATCACCCGTTTCTGTCCGATTACAGCGGTGGTTCTCAAACCAACCGGATTCGAACGAGACCATTACGGTCCTGGAGCTTTTTTTTTGAAGGTGAGAGTATTAGCAGTATAAAACCCTTTGAAAGCTTGTGAGTAAACTGTGTCAGGGAACGACGCGACGTTACCCAGGGAAATGGAATAAGCTATATAATGTGATGCACACATGTTCAAAAAACGTGCCATTTCGGGGGTGAGGAAGAAGCGGGTGGCCCGCCTCTCCAACCACACATACAGTGTAGTTAACCCATCAATTAATTTACCGACAGTGTCATACTTCAATGTATGTATTCATATCTATTAGATTCGTCTGAGGAAGGTCTCAAGAGAGACGGCACAAGATAACAAGTGACATAGCCTACCTGCTGGGATGATCTGGAAGACACATGGTTTCAGCTGCTTTCCAACAGGGTTTTGTGCCCAGCAAGCTAGTGTACCGTAGTCCATATCGTCAACTGGGTTGAAGTCGAGACGGCTCACGCCCCCTTTTGTCGAGAAACGTCTCCTTGGCACGCTGATTACTTCCCGGGAACGGTTGTAGGTCCAGAAGAACTCGGTAACTGCGGGTTGAGCCTCAACTTCGCAAAGGAGGTGCACTGTTTCATGCTTCAAAGCGCCCAATAAGTGCTCTCTTGGCTCTTTGCATCGGGGAGCATCTGCAATAAGCATCATATTGAGAATATTTGAGACTATAGGTATAGGGGACATATTGAACATACATTCAATCTCAATAAAATATACTTTGTATACAGCAGGTTGAATTTGCTAGGTAGATTGCGAACATTGATTATCATCATCATCATCATCATATCTATTATGATTATATACATTATATCAGATTATTAGATATTATTATTATATCAGATTATTAGATATTATTATTATATCAGATTATTAGATATTATTATTATATCAGATTATTAGATATTATTATTATCATCATCATCATTAGGTCTATATCAATTATTATCATCATCATTAGGTCTATATCTATTAATACCCCATGATCAGCCTCTTAGAATTATATTCCTGACTTTCCCTACCACATTTCATTGTTGGCGTAGGATTTGAAAGTGGTAGGAAAGGGAGAACCACGGAGATTCACATTATTATTGTTATCAAAAACTCGATTCAAATGAAAAATTAATTACTAGCCAACATCAGGCCTACCTTCACTTTTTTAAAACCAAAATACTTGACATTATTTTTGGTTGGGACCTGATATTACGTGAGGTAGAGCTTTAATAAAGGGAATATAACTGAGGTCTCCTAAGGCACGCAGAGAATTTATTTCTTATTTTAGAGATATTTATTTTTTCACGTCAGAAAGTCCTCTGTCCGACCAGGAGATCGAACTCGAGACCTCAACGGTGGAAGGCTGTGAGCAAGGGTGTGAGGCTAACAGCTACACCACCATGCAGCCAGGATGAGCATGGCATCTTCATATGACCACGGAAATTCTGGCGTGATCTGTCAATGCTGCATTCGATTATTCATGACAGATCAACCATTTTACCTTCTTAAGGCCATACCTAAGCAGTATGATGATATTGTTTTGTCATCAAAACTGTCGATCAGTATAATGCACTGTATATAAATGTGAGGAAGTAAACGCCCCACTAACGCAAAAACTATGGTCAGATTACACTGAGTGATGACGTTAATCTCTAAGCGCCACTTTTATTCTGACAAATCGTCCTATTTTACCCCAGGGACTGGGAAAAAAAGAGACGCCATAAAGCGTCTAATGACCCCCATAATTATAATGATGGACTTACATTGGACGTGGAGGGCTAGGTGATTACTGGTCGCCTGACCTGCAGTGTTGGTAGCCACACAGGTGTAGAGCCCTCCATTTTCCCTGCTGACGCTCCTGACCACTAGCGTTTGGTTGCTGAGGATTATCCCGGCGGACACGTTGTGCATCAGTTCCTGTCCCTGGTAAATAGACCACATAATATGCATGGATGATATTTTCAATCAGCACTAACCTCTCACTAATTATGCATTTGGATCATGTCGATGCTTGATGAATGTTATGCCTATAGGTGGTTCAAATATAGAGTGGGGGGAAAATTAATAGTGGCGTTAAAAAAACAACAACTAAGCGCTGGATCTTAAATTATGCATTTTCAAGTAATAAAGACAAGGGGATTGTAATGCATGTAGAAAGTTACTGAGAGTAACCTTTCTCAGCTACATCGCAAACCAAGTTGTTTTTGTCATAACTAAATATAACTTATAACTGCGAAATTACTAACTACGCAAAGGGGAGTTTATTTAATGCACAATATTCCACCACAATATTCGACCAAGTTTTATCATCATCATCATCAACATCACGACATTTCCCTCTGAGGGGCAGTCAGTGATGAAGGAAGACGCAAGCTAACCCAACATATGAACTAAATTAAAACTGGTGAAAATAAAACTATAAGCAAACCGTCCCACCCCCACCCCTGCCCATCTCAGATGACAGACACTGAATATTAAATTTAAATATAACACGGTACTTCACCAAATCAAGCAAAGTTTTATAATATAATAAAAATATATAATATTCCTTGTAAGCTATTGAGTATCCAGTTTTCACACTCCGAGAAGGTAATAAAATGCATGTAAACTTCTATTGATATTTTAATGAGGGTGATCTTATGTTCCAGTGTGTCTGTTGGATGGTGCTCCAAACAGGTTCCTGAAATCTATTAGTTATTAGTATTATTATTATTATTATTATTATTATTATTATTAGTATTATTATTACTACAGTACTACTACTACTACTACTACTACTACTACTACTACTACTACCACCACCACCACCACCACTACTACTACTAGCTGCGCCACCCGACGTTGCTCGGGAAGAAATGAATGGAAAGCATGCTGAAAAGGACAGGCAAATTAAATTAAGAATCTTAATCAAAGGAAGGCCGGGTAGGAAGGACGGGAGAGGTTGGAGGTGTAGGAGGCGGACCACAGATGGCAGGCAAATGGCCGTTGGCGTTCCAGGCGGACAGACAGACAGGCAGATCACAAACGACTTTTATACGAGCCAGAATATGCCCCAACATTCCTGGCAGATCCCTCAACTGTTGAGGGATGTGCCAGGAATTTTGGGGCATATTCTGGCTACATACAGGGTGTATCTGAACTCAGTGCCCCGACGTATATGACTGCCTTCCTAGCCACCAGAGGATCGATTTAAATATAGGAGTCATATGTCTGGGCAGCCTCATTACGGAGTTAATTGGCCGCAAACATGTAGTACAAAATATCCTGTCGGTTAGGCCACCCATCGAACCCTCCCCCAGTCAGAAGGGTCTGGAAGGTCTGGGGGCGGGACTTTGTTGGTTTGTTGCCCACAGGTGGTAAGGCCTCTTTGTCTAGTTACACCAGAAAATTCTATTTAAAAGTCAGAAGGAGCGATTAGGCAAAAATCGCTAAAGAGTGTATCTCAGTAATGAGGCTGCCCTGACATATGACTCCTATACTTAAATCGATCCTCTGGTGGCTAGGAAGGCAGTCATATACGTCGGGGCACTGAGTTCAGATACACCCTGTATATAGCTAGAAGATACATAGGCTTTTCCGATAACTGTTCGGACAAAAAAGTTGAGACACCCTGTATATGCGATTCTTTGAGGGAACTATCTAGTAAAACACCCTGTGTTTCGACAGTTAAACGACCTGGTTGAAAATAATATTTTCGTAACCGTGACGATAATACAGTATAATAGTTATTTTAAATATTTTTGCCACAAGCCACAACCGATGAAGAGCTCCCAAGCAAAAGCAGCTAGATCCGGTAGTGGGAAAATGAGTTTGAGATGGCATTGGATTCTTCATGTTACCCTCTGCCAAGTGTCCAAAGATGGTGTGACACAGCAAATGCTTGGGTGTAAAGCGGCTCCAAAGTTGCGTGTACTAAGTAAAAACAAGGCATAATTAAAATACGTTTTGTTCATGCAAAAGCAGCTAAAGTGTAAAATTATGGTCGGTAATAATGTAGGCTTAATGCAATAAGACAGTGGTACCGTGATGATACACAATGTTGTTTATGAAAGGGCGCATAAAATAATATTTATATGGGCATTTAACTTTCTCATGCTGTTAATTATGTTTCATTTTGTTTTTTAGTATCTCCGTGAAACAATTACATGAGACGCTAAAATGAGCAGTGGAAGCGTCATTTCAACACTCTCCATATTACTGTTAAATAATAATTTTTGTTCATAATTACACTATTTTTTAAGCAAAACCAGCTAGATCCAAACCGACCACCTTGGCTAAACTACCAATCTATGGGGAGGTGTAGATGGCCGTGATGGTAACGTCTCGGCTTGCTGAGTGAAAGGGCCCCAGGTTTGATCCCCGCCTGGGGAACTTTCCTTTCACCTGCGTCAGGAGGGTCTCTGACCTGCACCAAGGAGGTGTCTGGCAACCTAACCTCCTGGGGAACAGCACATGACCCATAGCTACGACATTGCACCTTGCACCCATGTTCCCTCCCCAAAAATCCCTATCCCTACCCTACATCCTTGACTCCTTGCACCGGTGAATGAAGTTAATATAGGAAAATGGAGTGAAATGGTGGTATTCCACCCCCCTAAAAGGCTCAGCCTTATCACGGGGTAACGCCACAAAAACTACCAATCCATGAGTTTTAAATGACATTTAAAATGCAGAAAAATACCCTTTCGTGACTTCCACTATAAATGACTTTCAGCTGGAAAGCATTTCCATATGACATGTTTTTCTCATCTCCTGTAAAATTCCTTATAATGTGGTACTTATAGCTGCGTTTGATTTCGAGCTATTCAGATGGCTACAAAAATTACTGGACACATACTTGCGAAGTAGATGGAGTTAAACTATATTAAACTACAATGTATTATATTATTTGATAAAAGAAGACAGCTCCAAGATTATGAAATATGTCTTGCAGATGTAGAATTTCCGAGTCCCATAAGGAATTGAGCTTTATTGCAAAGTAAGGCCCGTGTAAGGAGTTCACAAAATCCTGCCGGGTTTGAATTTTATTGACCCGTGCCTGAATAGCAAAAGACCAAATAGGTGGAAGAACGATAAGCGATATGTAAAGCAGGGATTAGGGCGAAGGGGAGCAGTCATTTGAAGGTTTTGGACCGACGTAACATGGGCCTGGGAACATTTCTTTAAGACTCATGCAGGTGTGAAGGAAACTAATTCCCGTATATAATCCATCATTAAATAGTGCGATCAATAAAACTAATAAGTTACACATACCGTATGTACTACTGTGCTTGACGGTATTTTACTGTAGAAAAGTTGAACTTTTAACTCGTATAATTGTATATGCTCAGTTTAAAAGAACAGAAAAAATACAGTAGTGGAAATTGACTGAAGATTTGTGTTTTAGCGACATGTTATGCAAGTCATGGTTTAGTATTCGTGTATTCTTCCACTCGTCAGTTCAGTGTAGAAATAGCCACAGGGTGTGGTGTTTGTCAGCGGAAGAAAATTAAATTCTTCCCACCTGCGGGGCAGACTACACTTATAATACGGTATTATTTACGTCTCACCTGGTAGCATGTCAAAGGAATGTTCATTTTATGCATGCATAGTCTCTTTTATTTCCAATCTTGCCGACTACTACAGACTGTGGCGTTACAAAGAAACTTTGCAATCTTAAATTAATGAATATTAATGACAGTGCACTGTAGGCCTAACTGTTGGATGAAGGGGGGGGGGGAACCTGCCCGTAGAAGAATTTAAATAATTTTTATACTGTAATCTTTGGAAGAAGGAGGAAAAGATGGGAGAAATCCTCGGCAAAGCAAGGTCTTGGTTTTATCCCAAGCCCTTCCACGTTCGTGCGGGGTTGAGGTGTCACTGGATTCATCTGGGATGGGATTTTGGCTCTTGGCTGTCTACCAGGAGGGTATAGCCACTGGAAGGGGTAGTCTGTCAACCACTATACACGAGCCCGGTAATGTGAAGATGCTCGGTCAATATACAGTATTGGCAGCGCGATGGAGAGTCAGCAAAGTATTACATGATTGTGTCCTTATGGTAGTCCCTTTTGCCTGCTCTGGCGGATCCATTTAAGAGAACATGCCCATGGCATCTAGGTAGTGCATATCAGTATAATTATGATGGTTTACTTCTGTGACTTGTAAATAATGACAGTCGCCATTCTCAATTAACTGACAGCCAGGCAGAGTCAATTGCTTGGGCTTATTCCCATGCAATCAATTAACTACGTTTCATAGTTTATGTTACCATTGTATGCAGTAACTATTCCTGATATTCCCTATCCTCTGCATGCTTCATTGGCAGCACATATTGGCGTGCCATTAGCTATAGATCCACGTTGGGTTGTGCCGGTGGAATATTATTATTGGGGGGTTATTGGAATACTCTTACAGAACTGAATACTGTGTATTATTCCTCCGGACACATAACTTCTGATTCTTCTTTCCACAACATATTTTTTCTAACAATGGTATAATCAATTTCAATAATACTGTACAATTCTTTACATCGGACTCCATTTTCTCGAGTCGAATATATTCGGTCGTATAAAGTCTTGTTGCTAGTATGATAACAACAATACAATGCAGTAGTATTCAAGTCTTTTAATTAAAGAATTCATTTTTAATTGACGTTTTTGTACAGCGGGACCTAATAATATACACTTCTACCTATAGATAAATTTCACAAGTTGATGTCCTATGCTGTAATAATTGATAATAATTGTAGTGTCCCACGACTAGACGTACGAGACACCACGACTCCCCAAGTAATAAGTATCCGGAAAGATCTCAGATAATATAGTCTATAATATTGTCCACAACAGGAATACAACGTCTGTTATCTTAGATAGTCACTCTACGACTCTCTTACAAACAACTCCCAAACCTCACAATAACTTGGTTACTTACGTATAGAACCATTACCATTAACCACAGTACATTCTCTCAGACAAGAGTAAACAGTCCTGTTGCCAGTACTCAGACACTACAATAATAATCAATACGAGATAAATCTAATTATTAGAGAGCATGGGAAATGCTACTAAAGACGTTATTGGTACATAATTATCTCAATTGAATAAAGCATAGGCCCATAGTACAAGAGTCGACGTAAGAGGCTGTGGCTTTGCCCCCTTATTGTTGCATTTGCCGCCACAGATGGCATCAGCAGTAGGTAAGATCAAAATATGTTGATGGTCATCTGGTGGGCACGGTGGAAGTTGGTAGAGGATATAGGAGTGGAAGTGAGGAGTTGGGAAGAGTGTAGCAGGAGTGAGAGACAGATTGAGATAGGTAGTGGTTGAAGTTGCTCGATGTAGATGTATACGTACCTCCCTGGGCCTACTCTCTAAAAAAAAATAGAGTTAAAAAACTCAATAAGAGTTAAATTAACTCTTTTAAACCTTGAAAGTGGTCATTACCAAAAATGAGTTATAATAACTCTTTCGCTGGAGTTAAAACAACTC
>JYFJ02004954.1:0-28204 GCA_000934665.2 Catajapyx aquilonaris | reverse complement strand
CATGACAAGTCCGTAGATCGTAGTTGAATACAATACGACATTTGAATGAATGTAGTAGGACACATCGGGCACCAATTTCAGTTTTTTCTGTCACATAGTAGCAGAAAAATGAACGTAGTAGTAATGCAAGACCATATGCGCTTCCAGAAAAACAGGACTAGATGTTGCCTCTTCCGCATCTGGCGGCCGAGCCCGCAACCATCTCCTCGTTTCGATTTTGGCATCAACTTTAGGAGGGAGCTGAACCCGGCTGGTGAGGACGGACACCGAAGCCAGGTTCGTCTAACCGTTGATAGACCTGAGATGATGTGCTATGAGTTTGTGAAGTGGCAGTGGCTTTGCTTCATTTTTCAGAACTAGCACCTTCAGGTCAGCGAAGTCCCCCTCCACGCTAGCTGATGTAGCTCTCTTGTATGGCGAGTTGAATTTATCGACGAGAACTGAGGACCAGAGCATGAAGTCGGCAGCTTCTTTCAGAAACTCATTCGCAATAACACTGCAGTAGTACGGATTTGGTTCAGTGCCATGATACTCTGCTTGTCTTTCGGCATTCTCCTTGATGTCCTCCAGCCAAGACTTTACAGAGTCTCGGGTATCATTCGTGACATGCAGCTCGTCACAGACGTCCAGGGGGAATGAGTGGTCGTCATTCTCTGTTGATTCTGGTTCTTCTCCGCTGATCTTCTCAATTAGGTAGCTTTTGCTTTCGTCTGTAGGGACTGCCTTTCCCTCCTTGTCTCACTGGTAAGTTTCAGCGTAAGCCACAGTTAGGATGTGCGACAAAGTTCTGGTGAACTCTTCATAGTTATTTGCGTTTACTAGGAGACCTATAGCCAACGCAAATAGTGGTCTTTCACGACCCGGTTTCCTTTTTTCTGCCACACCTTCCACTTCCTGGCATTGTTGAATAGGTGGCCAGGTGGGTCAAATCTCTTCGTATGAAGCACCCAGGAAGCCGTGATGAAGGTCTTGTCATAGCTTCGAAGCATTTTTTTTTGTAAGTCCGCAGGTCTTTGCACACCCCAAATGTCCTTGCGAGGGCATGCACTTAGCAAGCCGAGCCGTTACCAGCTCGGCCACCGCACCTCCCCACAATACCGACTTTTGTCCTCAATTTGCTTCGGAATGCTTCATTTTGGGAAACACGTCTGCGCTTATGTACAGTACCTGATTCCGAATAGGGATCGGAAGATTATTGCCTCATACATTCTTAAACTGACACTTTTTCCATTTTGGAAAAATTCTGGGAGGCACACTATATTGCATTGTCAGGTCTGAGTCACATGAATTGCGTAAGGTGACCCATGGGACGGGTAATTCGAGCTTTTAAAAAATCAGTCAATTGCAAACGTCAGGTGGAACTTGCCCTTCTGCGGCCGATACAATGTTGAACACAGGATTGTTAAGGAATGTGGACTACTCCTGTATCAGGTACTGTATACATGTAAGTGTCGCTGGTTTTTTAAATAAAAAATTAACGAGATTGGAGCAAATTGATCGGGCGGTGGAACAACGTGGAACTCAGTCAGACCAAGCGATCCCCAATGTTTTGACCCTCCTATGCAATTAGAGGTGCTACCGTGAAGTTGGCACCGCCAAGTTATTTTTTAAATAAAAAATTAACGAGATTGGAACAAATTGATCTGGCGGTGGAACACCGTGGAACTCAGTCAGAACAAGCGATCCGCAACGTTTTTTGTGCCAAATATGTAGTTGGCGGTGCCGGTCGTGAACTTGGCACCGCCAATTTATTTTTTAAATAAAAAGTTTCCGTGATTGGAACAAATTGAACTGGCGGTGGAACAATGTGGAACTCTCTTGGAACAATTAGACCACATCACTGGACAGGTAATTCCGACGACTGGCGGTGCCAACTTCACGGACGTGTCCGCTTGAGTCGGCGAGGAGGGGCACTCCCTATAGTGTTAGGGACCCCTCAACGCTCACTCCCCACCCGGACTCCAGACAAGGCCGACGACCAGGGGCACCCCCTGGCAATCGATCCCAGCCGGGCCCTGTGGCCTTGTGGCTTGCTCGGAGCGCCGAGAAGACGCCCCGCTCTCGCCTAGGTCTCGGATTCTCCGATCGGTCTCGAACCACTATCCAAGAGTCGGTTATGCCGGCAACGAACCGCCTATCAGTAAGACGGCCGCAAACCAAACAAAGACCTCCTCCCCCCTCTCAGAGGTTAAGTCCCAGCAGCAATTCCAACGTTGACACCCTGGTACTCTGGCCCAGCAGCCGCAAGTACCCACAATGGGCTAAGACGTAGGAACCACAAAACTAGGGCGGTCCGTGGGCGCGGCATACATTGAAATGTATATTTAGGGAGGTCGGCCCGACATAGCCTTTCGACCTCCCGGCCCAATCAGGGCCCTAAATCCAGATGGACACCTGTGCGCTCTCCAAAGGCGCCTTATTCTGTGTTCTCAACTTAGAACCGTCCCTGGCATCCAAGGAAATACAAATGGGTCCTTCATAAGGAATAATCCAGTAAGTGGCATACTATTGGCAGTCCGACCCGCGTACCGAGGGACGAGGGTCGATATAGACCGCAAAAGAAAATGTCGGAAAAAGAAAATCAAAAAGAAAAGAAGCACTTTCTGCAATCCCCACAAACAAACTAAAACAAAAAGAAAGATACACACATGCGGGGCCATACAAAACACCCGTTGCCTCGGACGTCCGGCCACTACTCGAGAGCCCAGCCCCACTCGGCAAACCAGCACCACCTCTGCACAGCCACAAGTCCCGCCAGCACTCCCGCCTACGCCCGAGACAAAGGGGACAATTTAAATGTTGCGGGCGTACCACTCGGTATAATTGAACCGTAAAAATTAAACTAGTTCTCAAAATTTTGGCCCCGACCTTATACATGTAATGGGACTTTGCGTCCCGCAAATCTTTATTTAAAGTATTACAAACATGGACCTCTGCTTGTCTGCTCGTCCGCTCTTCGTCCTAGGATCCCTGGAGCGGGAACAAAGACTGGCACCAGATTGATGTTCCTTCAGCGCAATCGCGTCTGATTTATAATTTAATTTAATTCCTCCTCTTTACATGAGGCTCCTCTTTATTCCTTGCTCAGGTATTATTGTTGTTCACTTATTCTCCTCCGTGAGGAATTGGACCACTTTTTGGCAAAAGTTAACAAATGCCGGTCAACTGCCCGAAATCAGCAGTGATTGACGGTTCGGGGGCCATCCCTCCCCCGCCGTAACAGAAGCCGCAAGAAGCGCAGTCCGTTCAGGAAGAATCTGTGGGAGCACGCATTCAAAAAGAAGATGCTCTGAATTCTGTATGCCCCGGCCACACGGGCAGGCGCCTCCACAGGCCCACTTTTCCCCCAATAGATTGAATCTGGCCAAATAGCCGAGGAAGGGGCCATGATCAGTAACCAGATGTGCAATGGGCCCATGTAACTGGACTTCGTCTGAAACAGTGGGTATAAAACTACGCGGCCAGGTATTCCCCTGCTCCTCCCACCTTTTCTGCCATTCAGCCATCATGGTATCTTTCCATCCCTTCCTCATTGCCGCTCGGGGGCCCGGCATCGCCCGCGGAGTCCCCTGTCCGTGCGCCGCGGCCTTAGCGACCTCGTCTGCCGCCTCGTTTCCCGCCACTCCCGAGTGTCCCCGCACCCAAGCCAGAACGACCGGGATGCCCATCTCTTTAATAGTGCTCTGCGCGGCCTGGATGAGACCGTCCGTGGTCCGGGGATTCACCATGGTCTGGAGAGCAGAGTACGAGTCCGAAATTATTCGGACGTGAGGACCAAGCGCCCTGTCAGTCACGTAGTCTATGCCGCGGATTATTGACGCCAGCTCAGCCTGGAATATGGTAGTGCCCACAGGAAAGGTGAGTCCCTCACGGAAGCATTCCGAGCCGTCGGGGTCAAAGCCCACGACTGAACCGCCCGTACCAATGCCCGGGAAGACCGAACCGTCCGTGTAAAGCTCATACCCACCATGGGCGGCATCTTGTACCCAGATCTCGACTCTGCCCTCGAATCGGTCCCATGGCGGTTGAGCAATCGTACTTCTTCCGACCACCGACTGTCTTTCCGTGCACTCCAGCACCTCTTGACGCATGCACCATGCCGATCTGGCCTGGATGTCCAGGGGAATCATCCCGGCCATTACACAAAGGGCCTCATTGGCCGTGGTCCTATACGCCCCGGTCGTGGACAAAAGGAATGGGCGAACTGCAGACATCAATTTCTGCTGAATGCTCTTAGTATGGGAGTTGACCCCCCATACCTCCGCCCCGAACATTATCATAGGAAGTATTGCCCCTCGCAAAATCATCCGTCTACTGGGGGGGGGGGGGGGGGGTCATGCCCCATCCCAGTCCTGCCACACGCCATATTCGAGAGGCCATGTCCCTTGCCTTAGCTGCAGCGGTCTCCACGTGGGGGATCCACGTCAGACCGCTGTCTATTATTATGCCCAGAGTCCTGATTGGCCGACCCAGGTCAAGCTCCTCTCCGTCAATCCTAATTACGGGGGGGCGAATCTTATTCAGCCTCCAACCCCGACGCTGAAGGAATACTCCTTCGGTTTTCCCCTGGTTATATTCCAGCTGCATCTCTCGTGCCCAACGAGAAATGTTTACTTCTACCTCTAGCCAGGAGGCCTCTATGGCCTTGACCGACGGACCCGTTATGAGAACTGATTGGTCATCAGCATAGGCCTGCAACCGGACCCCGGGAACGCCGGCGGCGAGTGTGAACGACTCATCCATCGATAAGTTCCACAGGGCCGGTCCCAGGCTCGAGCCTTGAGGGCACCCGCGATCCATTACAAATTCTCGATCCCGGAATACAACCTGGCGAGGCCCCAGGAAATCAGAAATTATTCCCATTAATCCGTGAGGGCAGCCCTTGTTGATTAGTCCCCGCAGAACCTGCTGATGGGGGACGCTATTAAAGGCATTCTTTATATCCAAGTTTATCAGGAGGCCATGATGTTTGCGCTCCCAGGCTCGCTCTATTGTACCAACGAGTGTTTCAACTGCATCGACCACTCCTCGGCCCGGGCGAAAGCCAAATTGGTTCTCGTGGAGTCTTTGCTCCTTCTCTGCCCAATACATGAGCCTTGCATTGAGGAGTCTGTCAAACACTCGCCCCAGAGCCGGCGCCAGGCACAACGGCCTCACGGCGCCCTGCTGATCCTTGGGTATCCATACGACCCTGGACAGTTTCCATGCCTTTGGGAATTTCCATGCCCCCATCAGCCTGTTCAGCAGAGCCAACCAGTATTGGCCCGCTGCCTCGAGAATGTGGGTCAGACATGAGAGCGGCAGGTTTTCCGGTCCCATGGCTTTCCGAGGGTCCATGGCAGCAATGACAGACTTCAATTCACCCATGGTGAGGGGCACAGAGTCGACTCCAGCGTCGTCCCTGGTAACAAGGATCGTAGGGTCCCAAGTACCCGGATCTCTTGGGAAATACTTCTCAATCAGGGCAGTATTCAACTGTTTCATGCTGGTTCCGACCTGACCCTCTATGCCGCCAGTGCTGGTCACTCTCTGGCCGAACGATTCTCTGATAATCTTGTATGGCAGGGAGAAAGGGTCTCGTTGAGATTCCTTCTCACAGAATCGTTCCCAGCTGGCCTTCTTGTGGTCAATAACCGCCCTTTTAAACTTCCTGGCTGCCTGACGCCATCCTCGGTGGAGCTCTCTCGCCAGTCCGTCCCCACGACCCCGAGCCGCTTGCCACTCACGGCGGGCCGCCCTCACATTGCGCCTAAGTCTCCCTAGTTCAGGGGACCAAAATTGACAGGCCGCCGCACGAGCAGCGACCCTGTTCCTAGGAATGTTCTCGTGGGCAGCCGAGAGACACAGCTTCTGGAATTCCTCTGCACTCCGTTCAAGTTCCTCAACCGGGACGTCCCCTGGGTCGGCCAACCCGGAAACTCCGAGCGCCACATCTTTCTCATAGTCCTCCCAATGAGCGCGAGAGCAGGCCCATACTTCTTTCAGGGGGGGGGGCTCCCCGTACCGAGACGTATCTCGATGGCCAAATGGGGGCTATCTAAATGCTCATCGTGCAGGGTCCAATTCCCTTGCGGTAACTTATATGACCATGAGAGATCTATGCAACTGGAACCGTTAGTCGAACGGAACGTGTCCCCCTGGAACGGGTCGTTCAACAGCTCAAATCCATTCACGACGGCCCAGTCAAGCACATCACGCCCTCTGCTGTTTTCCTCGTGGTCACCCCAGTAACTCAGCCTCGCATTAAAGTCGCCCACGACCAGAACACGACAGGGCCAACGGTTCGAAGTGCCGCGATTGAATCTAACTCTTTACTGATGTCAATTCTCTCCCCAGGTGGGAAGTAGACATTCACTAACAGGAACTCTGACGTTCCGCTCCCAATTGAGAAACTATCCATTTTTGGGCCAGAGTGGGAAGGCAAAAACACCACCCTCAGGCCTCGATTGTATGTAATCAATGCCATCTGTCCTCTTTGACAGATGTGTGAGCGATATTTCCACTTATTACGGACTGTAAGCTCATGCGGCTCCTGCAGGCAGAGGAGGTCTAGCCCCCTCACCGACCCCCATTCCACGCCTAGACCGGAGGATACCCTGCCTCGGTCGGCATTGAATTGTCCAATAACGATTCTGTTTAGTACCCATTATGGATACGTTTTGCCAATTGTAGTTTTCGCTTTTGCCAGGTCGGGCATATTTCTGCCCAGGCCCCATGCCCTGTGTCTTCAAGACCGGCCAATTTGCAGTTAGGACAACAGGTGAAGGTCGAGGTGTAGTCCCGAGTCTCATGCTCTTCTGCACATTTACCGCAACTAGCCTTGGCACGACATGATCTGGCCGTGTGTCCATATGCCGAGCAGCGAAAGCATCGATCCGTACGGACCATGTCCTCCACTCGACACATTTCAACATCGACCCTCAGACTGCCAGACTCTAACATCTTGCCGTGCAGCGCCGGCGTGACCTCAAGGACCCAGTTCTGGCGGTCTGTATTAGCCCAGTTACGGACGCTAACTATGCGGACATGATTCTTAAGTGGCTGATGGTCAGCCACAAGGGCCTTATTCTTCGCAGAGAGCTCTTCTAACAATGCTTCATCTGAATACCCTTCCTCGACTCCAATGAAAGGGCCGGTCTGCGCTGGACCGCTTCTCGTGCCGCGAAGCCTTTGTCCGTAAGCACTTTCATTACTTGTCCTTTCTGGGCCTCTGATCGGCATGCCACCCGAAATCCGCCCCTGATCTTTCCTGCTGCCTTAAACCCTTCTTCTAATATCTCCTCAGGCATATTAGTACGCAGAATGGCTTTGACCGACGCCTGGGTTGGCACCTGATCTTCTGCAATCTCCACCAGAACCGGGAATTGAGGGCTCGCCGGCGCACGCACTGGACGGCTCGGACCCGCAACTATTCCGGCAAATGTCACTCCACTAGCCCCCCGAGGGGGGACGGAAGGTCCCGCCTGACCGGCAGTGGATAGTGCGGGCTTATTGTTGACTCCTTTACCGCGGCTGCTCAACACCGCTTTTCGCAGTTCGGACACTTCCTTCCGCAAATCTGCGCATTCCTTTTGCCATTCTTGGCGCATATCCCTTTCGACGGTCAAGCAGGCTACCTCCCCCCTCAGGGCCTGGTTTCGTCCGATCATCACCTAAAACGCATCTTTAATTCTAGACAGCGCCTTCTTGGCGGCCGCCTGATCACTCCGGGTAACTGATATCTTACTAGCCTGTTCTCGAGACACTGCAGTGATCACGAGCTCCACGAGCACCGTGACCTCCACCTGCAGTCCTCCTTCTGTGAGCTCAAAGCGTTCTCGTATTGCCTTTTCTTTTTCAGGCCAGTCTTCTCCGACTCCTCCCACTTCTTGCCCAAAAATCTGGGCTCGAATCTCCTGAGCCGTGCTCTCAGTACTTCCTCGTTCGGAGCTCTCCGCCTGGGTCGCTTCCTCACCCCGCTCCGAGTCATCGAGATCAATTTCAATGTCTTCGCCGTCACTGCCACGGTCGTCAGTCTCGTCGCTCTTCTCCCCACTTGCAGCCTTTCCACGTTTTGGATCCTCACCATCATTGGGATCGTCCCTGGCCTTCGACTTCCGGCCCTTTCTATCTACAGAGAGGGTGCGTCTGGGGGCCTGAGGGGCAGGCGGCAAGCCTGTTCCTCCCCTCGACCACCCCGCCAACGAGGACTAGGTCAGCAGTGGAGACTCCTTGGCCTTGGCTGGTGGGTTGTGCTGCAATGCCCTAGTGGGTGAAAAGTTCCCATCTAGCGACGTTCGCGGCATCCCGTGGCTCTCACTCACACGGCCTTTCACTCCTTAACGGGATTCCTCTCGACAAAGGTTGGCAAGACGTAACGAGACAAGACAAAAAGCAAAAAGGTACGGACAATATAACAAAATCAAACCAACCCACCCACGGCCCTGAGGGGGCGCGGCCGCTATCTCGGTCCGCTTGAGTCGGCGAGGAGGGGCACTCCCTATAGTGTTAGGGACCCCTCAACGCTCACTCCCCACCCGGACTCCAGACAAGGCCGACGACCAGGGGCACCCCCTGGCAATCGATCCCAGCCGGGCCCTGTGGCCTGTGGCTCGCTCGGAGCGCCGGGAAGACGCTCCGCTCTCACCTAGGTCTCGGATTCTCCGATCGGTCTCGAACCACTATCCAGGAGTCGGTTATGCCGGCAACGAACCGTCTATCAATAAGACGGCCGCGAACCAAACAAAGACCTCCTCCCCCCTCTCAGAGGTTAAGTCCCAGCAGTAATTCCAACGTTGACACCCTGGTACTCAGGCCCAGCAGCCGCAAGTACCCACGCTGGGCTAAGACGTAGGAACCACAAAACTAGGGTGGTCCGTGAGGCGCGGCATACAGGGAAATGTATTGTTTAAGGAGGGCTGCCTGGCATAGCTTTAAGCCCTCCGACCTTATCAAGGTTCCTGAAATATCTGTAAGACACCCTGTACTTACCTTATGGGTCTAGTGTACCTAATTCTCCGCGATGCAAACGGCGTCCCTGACATGCTGTTGAATACAAATATGTCTTTCAAAGAAAGGGTCCATTAAGTGGAAAGCAATAGAGCAGAGCCCCCCCCCGGCCCTGAGGGCACGGGGGACCAAAAGAAAATGCCAGAAAAAGAAAGTCAGAAAGAAAGGACTACTCACTACATTAATAAGCGAAGGCTAACTACTGACAATGACGCCCGCCTGCGGGCACGCCACAAACTCACACAGAAGTACAACCCCGGCCCGCAACGAGCCCCCGAGAAAACCGGCGGGCGCAGGGGGCGACCCTAACCGGAGGCCAAGGGGGGCTCCGCCAAGCCGAGGAGAGACAAGACAACAAGAAACAGGCAGCGTAAGCGCCAGCGCCGAGCCGAAATGAGGACGACTCTCAACGGGGTCCAAGAGGACACCATGACCCCTCACCACCCCGGAGGCACCCCTCAAGTAAAAACCCAAAATCTTAAGACCCTAAAAACAACTTCCCACTACGCTAGGTCCCGCCCTCCCCACTACCGGCCACAGCTACGAGGCGGGCCGCTCGGCCGAGAGGCACCACCTCAGCACCTGACCGAGCGCTCACACCACGCCCCGCCAACGCCGGGTGAGAGGGGCGGTTCCCCTTTGAGGGTCTCCAAAGAAGCCTCCTGAATAAAATCGTAAGACTATAAAACCCGGTTTGACCGGGGTAACTAACCCCTGAACTGGCCTAAGAAAAAGAAAATAAAGAAAGAAATGTCCGGAACTGACCCGGATAGAGGATCCTTAACGAAAACTGCCCATGTTGGAAACAACAGTCCTGTGGGAGACACCACCCCCCCCCCCCACCCGCAGGACAAGGGAGCCGCCCTGGCCACTTCTCCGAACGCCCGCTCCTCACCGATGTTTACCGACACGTCCCTCTAAGGAGAGGGACCACCGCAGCTCAAGGGTCCCGCCGCGAGCCTCCCCACTAACTCCCGCCAGGACGGAGCCACTCCCGCAGGCGACGACATAGTGTGGAAAGGCAGCAATCAATCAGACATTCTCTACTCTAAAAAACTGGTCAATTTCCAGACAGAAGGAATTAAACGCTGAGAACCCCCGCCCGAGCAGAGTCCTGGCGGAGCAAGGCCAGCCTAGGCCCTCTCTAACAGACTGTACCAGCATCTTGTGGCGGGCCGTTACCACTTCCGGGATCCGGCAGTATCGGAGAATGTGCTGAGCGTCCTGGATACCTAGCCCGCAGGGGCAGGCGCCACAGCAGGCCTCCCGGTCTCCCAGCAGGCCGAACCTAGGCGCGGCATACATTGAAATGTATATTTAGGGAGGTCGGCCCGACATTGCCTTTCGACCTCCCGGCCCAATCAGGGCCCTAAATCCAGAGAGACCCCGTGCGCTCTCCAAGGCGCCTAATTCTGTGTTCTTCAACTTCGAACCGTCCCTGGCATCCAAGGAAATTCAAATGGGTCCTTCAAAAACAATAATCCAGTAAGTGGCATACTATTGGCTGTCCGACCCCCGTCCCGAGGGACGGGGGCCGATAATGGCAGCAAAAGAAAATGTCGGATGAAGAAACTATATAAGGAAAGCAACACTTCCTGGAAGCCCCACAAACAAATTAAAACAAAAAGAAAGAATGAGCATAGGTGAGGCCAGACAAAACACCCGTTGCCTCGGACCTCCGGCCACTACTCGAGGGCCCAGCCCCACTCGGGAGACCAACACCACCTCAGCACAGCCCAAGTCCCGCCAGCGCCCCCGCCTCCGCCAGTGGCCCGAGGCAAAGGGGACAATTTAAAGATTGCGGGCGTACCACTCGGTATAATTAACCGTAAAACTTAGGCTACTCATCCTTAAGATTTTGGCCCCAACCTTGCTCATATAATGGGACTTCACATCCCAGCGTAGAAAAAAGGTTCAAACATTTATTTCAATATATTACAAACATGGACCTCTGCTTGTCTGCTGCATCCCAGCTGTCCATCCTCCTTCCGACGCTCCGTCAGTCCCAGCGTGTTCATCTTCGCAAGCATGGACCTCTGCTTGTCTAACTGCGTCTTAGGATCCCTCATTGGGAACCAGGACTGGCACCAGATTAAAATTCTGCGCACCTCCGCAGCTGTCCATCCTTGATCCGACACCCCACTGCTTCCAGAGCATCCATCCAATCCTTTTCGCTCACTGGCTGCAACCGTCTTATTTATTTTCCTCCTCGAGAAAATGGACCACTCTTTGGCAAAAGTTGATGAATGCCGGCTTACTGCTTGAGTCCAATAGTGATCGTCGGTTCGGGGGCCATCCCTCCCCCGCCGTAACAGAGGCCGCAAGAAGCGCAGTCCGTTCTGGGAGAATTTGCGGGAGCATGCAAGCAAACATAATGTGCTCCGAGTCTTGCATGCCTCGGCCACATGGGCAGGCACCCCCACATGCCCACTTTTCCTCCAAGAGGTGGAATCTCGCTAAATAGCCCAAAAGGGGGCCATGATTAGTAATTACGTGTGCCACGGGTCCGTACAAGTGTACCTCATCCGACACGGCGGGAAGAAAGCCACGCGGCCAGGCATTCCCTCGCTCTTCCCACCTTTTCTGCCAATCCTCTAACATGGCCACTCTCCAACCCTTCCTCATTGCCGCTCGAGGAGTCGGCATCGCATGTGGAGTTCCCTGCCCATGCGCCGCGGCCTTAGCGACCTCATCCGCCGCTTCGTTTCCTGCCACGCCCGAGTGCCCTCGCACCCAGGCCAGCTCGACTGGGCTGCCCATTTCCATTATCCTCCTTTGTGCCTTTTGGATGAGACCGTCAGTGGTACGGGGATTCACCACGGTCTGGAGAGCAGAGTATGAATCCGATATTATGCGAACGCGAGGGCCAAGCGCCCTCTCCGCCGCGTATTCTATGCCACGAATTATTGACGCCAGCTCCGCCTGGAAAATGGTAGTGCCCGCAGGAAAGGTGAGTCCCTCACGGATGCATTCCGAGCCGCCGGGGTCAAAGCCCACGACTGAACCGCCCGTGCCAATGCTCGGGAAGACCGAACCATCCGTGTAAAGCTCATACCCCCCAGGGGCGGCATCTTGTTCCCAAATCTCGACTCTGCTCTCAAAGCGATCCCACGGTGGTCGTGCCATCGTACTTTCTCCGACCACAGACAGTCTCTCCGCACACCCCAACACCTCTTGACGCATACACCATGCCGACCTGGCCTGGATGTCCAGAGGGATCATCCCGGTCATCACGCAGAGGGCCTCACTGGCCGTGGTCCTGTATGCCCTGGTCGTGGACAGAAGGAATGGGCGAGCCGCCGACATCAATTTCTGTCTAATGCTCAGAGTGTGTGAGTTTATCCCCCACACCTCCGCCCCGAACATGATCATAGGAAGTATGGCCCCTCTCAAAACCATTCGCCGGCTGGAGGGGGTCATGCCCCACCCCAGCCCAGCCACACGCCATATTCGGGAGGCCATATCCCTGGCCTTAGACGCGGCGGTCTCCACGTGGGGAATCCACGTCAGACCGCTATCTACATATATGCCCAGAGTCCTAATCGGCCGACCCAGTTCTAGGTCCTTTCCGTCAATCCTGATAACGGGGGGGCGGATCTTGTTCAGCCTCCAACCTTGACGTTGGAGGAACAATCCTTCAGTTTTCCCCTGATTATATTCCAGCTGCATCTCCCGTGCCCACCGGGAAATGTTTGCTTCTACCTCATGCCAGGAGGCCTCAATGGCCTTGACCGACGGGCCCGTTATTAAAACTGATTGGTCATCGGCGTAGGCCTGCAGCCGGACCCCGGGAACGCCGTCGGCGAGTGTGAACCACTCCTCCATCGACAAATTCCACAGGGCCGGTCCCAGGCTTGAGCCTTGCGGGCACCCGCGATCCATAACAAACTCACGATCCCCAAATACAACCTGGCGAGGCCCCAAAAAGTCAGAGATTATGCCCATTAGACCGTGAGGACAGCCCTTCTTGATCAGGCCCCGCAGAACCTGCTGATGAGGGACACTATTGAAGGCATTCTTAATGTCCAAATTTATCAGGAGGCCATGATGTTTGCGTTCCCAAGCCCGCTCTATCGCGCCAACGAGTGTTTCAACCGCATCGACCACTTCTCGGCCCGGGCGAAAACCAAACTGGTTCTCATGGAGTCTTTGCTCCTTCTCTGCCCAATGCATGAGCCTTGCGTTGAGGAGTTTGTCGAACACCCGCCCCAGAGCAGGCGCCAGGCACAACGGCCTCACGGCCCCCTGTTGATCCTTGGGTATCCAAACAACCCTGGACAGCTTCCATGCCTGTGGAAATTTCCATGCCCCCATCAGCCTGTTCAGCAGGGCCAACCAATACTGGCCTGCTGACTCGAGAATGTGGGCTAAACATGAGAGCGGCAAGTTTTCAGGGCCCATAGCCTTACGAGGGTCCATGGCAGCAATGACGGATTTCAGTTCACCCATGGTCAGAGGCACAGTATCGCTCCCAACATCGTCCCTGATGGTTAGGATCCCAGGGTCCCAAGTACCCGGGTCTCGTGGGAAGTACTTCTCAATCAGGGCTGTGTCTAGCTGTGCCATGCTGGTCCCGACCTGGGCCTCAATTCCGCCCGTACTGGTCACTCTTTGACCGAAGGATTCCCTGATAATCTTGTACGGCAGGGAGAAGGGATCCCTCCGAGATTCCCTCTCACAGAACTTCTCCCAGCTGACCTTCTTGTGGGTGACGATCGCCTTCTTGAACGTCCTGGCTGCCTGACGCCAACCTCGGTGGAGCTCTCTCTCCAAGCCACACCCACGACCCCGAGCCGCCTGCCACTCTCGCCGGGCTGCCCTCACTTTTCGTCTGAGTCGCCCTAATTCTGGGGACCAAAATTGACAGGCCGCCGCTCGAGCAGCGACCTTTCTCCTAGGAATATTCTCGTGGGCAGCCGAGAGACACAGCTTTTGGAAGTCCTCCGCGGCCTGCTCAAGTTCCCCAATTGGGGTGCGCGGCATACAGTGAAAGTTAATTTTAAAGGGGGCGGCCCGGCATAGCCTTTCACCCCCTGACCCGATCAGGGTCCTAAAATATCAACAAGGAGACTGTGTACTCGCCGACATGGCATCATGAGTATACTAATTCAACGCTTGAAGAGCGATAGTCCCAGCATTCAAATGAATTCAAATATCTCCTCCAAAACAAAACCTCATTAAGTGAGAAAATAAAGCCATAAACAAATTATGCCGGAAAAGAAAGAGACTGACAGCCAACATTAAACACTCAACACTGAGACTCAACAATCAAAAACATCACAACCCCAAGCCAGGAGATGCAACACAAACCACGGACGGCTCCTGCCCGTCCGGCCACCACGACGTGAGCCGGACCCCATCAGCAAAGCGGCGCCACCCCGGCACCTACCAATCCCGTCCGCGCTCACGCAAACGCCAGGCGGGTCGGAGCCGTCCGCACAAGTTAAACAACGATGACGGATTATCCGCCAGAATAAAAATTTAAACCCACTAAAACAAGAGCATCTCCTGACCCCGAAATCCACGAACAGAATAATAAAAGAAAGCTGACCGCGAGTGAATATCTTTAAATGAGAGACAATCTCAATCAATCCGCCTCAAATCTCAACCTACGTTCTCCTCCGCGCGGTATGAGTCTACAGTTAAACAAAAGACATTAAAGGCCCGCAGGCTTCGATGAACCAGGGTTGACCACAAGGGCGGCCAGCCGTCGCCCGCGCTCACCGACGCACTCAGAAGTTCAAGACGAGCCTGCAGCACTACTGGCAGCAGGCAGTCCAACAGGAGATGTTCGGCTTCCTGAATTCCCTGACCACAGGGACATGCTCCCCCGCATGCCCACCTGTCCCCCAGCAGTTTGAACCTGGCCAAATATCCCAAAAAGGGGCCGTGGTCCGTTATCATCCGTGCTATATGACCATGGATGTGGGCTTTCCCTGAAACTACGGGAAGAAAGCTCCTGGGCCACGGATTACCCTTGAGATCCCATCTTTCCTGCCAGGCTGTCGCCAACGCCGCCCTCCATTCACCTCTCCGTACAGCCCTGGAGGCGGGCAGCTGATGAAGTACTCCTCCCTCTCCGGAGGCGGCTTCCCTCGCTATCTCATCTGCCAGATCATTCCCGGCGATCCCAGAGTGGGACTTTACCCGCGCGGCATACAGTGGGAATCTCGTTAATGCGCTCAGGTGCGTCGCCAAAGAGCCGGAGAGGCATCAAGAAGCCTCAACAGAGTCACAGCTACTCCCGCCGTGTACCCGGGAAGGCACTTCCAGAGGACCTTCCAGAGAAAGTCACCCCAGAGAGGTCCTTCCTGAGAATAACATGACCATGTGACCCCTTTCCCGGCGTGCAGAGGTCAATTCTCGAAATTCCATCCGATCCTCTTCAAATTTTGTGGTCAGAGAGGGCAGAGTTGCGTCTTTCATCCCTTGGTGTGGACTCCCTACCCACAAAATTTGAAGAAGATAAGTTGGAATCTCGCGAGTTGACCTCTGCACGCCGGGAAAAGGTCATAGGGCCATGGGGCCATGTTATTCTCAGGAGGTACCTCTCTGGGGTGACTTTCACTGGAAGGTCCTTCCTGTCTCGCTGGTCCTTCCTGGTCTTCTTGGTTCACCGAGATCGCCTCAGGAAATACTACCCAACATCACATTTCCAGTAGAACCAGATCACACCCCACGCCTCCCCTGTGTCACAAACCCCACCCCCACCCTCATTACACCCCCAAAAGAGAATATCACTAAACCCAAGAAACCCCTGCATCTACATAATCTCAGACCACGGAAGTAACTACATTGCGGCACATGCCTACCCACATGTAAACCTACTACCTCAGTAGGTCCAATAAAGAATAAACCAACTCTTCCTCCAACTTGGAGTGCCAAAAAAAAAAAAAAAACTAAGCGGATGAGCCATCTCAAGCCTATAACCATACACCTAATCCAAAAAGCGGCTTAAATAAGTAATTTATTCAAAGCCTATCCTTTTAAAAAAACCCAAAGGAGGCAGGAAAATACTCCCGCATCTCCACCACATTTCTTCCCATACACCATGGATCCCGTTCCCCCTTATCCAACCACCAGTCTATCCCTGCTAAAGAAGCCTAAGAAGAACAGGGCGGGAAACAGGGTGCACCAGAAAATAGCAAAAAGGCAGAATAAACTCCCCATCCTAAATCCTATCTCAAAGAAGTTCATAAAAGCCAATAGTCACATCCACCCCGCGCCTCCATCACTTATTATCACCATATACTCACCGATCCCACGGTGAGAAAAAGCACTAATCCAACACCCTTGGGATCAAAGCGAGCAGCACCCACAACATCGGCTACAACAGTGGGAACAACACGTGCCACCACTACGTGCCACCACTACAACACCTATATCAGAAATACAGAAAAATAAATAAAAAATGGAGGGAGCTCTTCGGAGAATAAAATCCAGATAAGAAGAAGACCAAGACCAAAACATCGGCCACAGAAGAGGGGACTGCGTCCATGCCGGGGATACGGAAAAAATTCAATAAGCCATTTGAGCAGAACAAGAACCCCGTTCTCGATCCCCTCCTCGACAAAGAGGCCAAGAAGGACAAGAGAGACAAGAAGGACCTTCCAGAGAAAGTCGCTCCAGAGAGGGTCCCTCCTGAGAATAAAAGCAAGGAAGAGAAGGACCACGACTCCAATCATCACGTCACCTGACCCTGACGTAATTGAAATTAAGTCGGACTATGATGAAATCTGGAAGAAGGAAATCCTTATACCATACTCCCCGTTGTCCGCTATTCCTCCCTCTCCATCGCATACACCACAGCATCGTTTGCAAGACGTTGCAAGGGTTAATTAGTTAGGCTAAATCGGATGGTGATAAGGAGCACCGGTCTTCCCATCATAGTCTGTATAAATGTGCACCTCTTCTGTCTGTTGTTAGTTCAAGATGAGCTTCACCACAGTGTTGCTAGGACGGTCGTTATTCATTTCGTAAAAGTAATTAATGTTTCCCTCCTGACAGTTTGTTGTAGTATATCCTGGTCTAAGCGAAATCACGTGCCCTCGTTTGTTCCCATATAAACTATTGGGAGTCACATGGGGTAACCCGTCGAGGTACCTGAAACTCTGCTAGTCATAATATTCGATAGCTGATGGACTCTTTATTAGTTCCACTGTCTCAAATGCACTCTCAAATTAAAAGTCGTGCACCATCATATTCACATTACCAATGTCTTAACTTGGGGAAAACAAAATGGCAATGTAAATTTATTGCGTCTGGTTGGAATATGCTCCTCCGCTATTGCATGAAAAACCTGCTGTTTCGATACACTTCAAGCGCCCTGTCCGACTTAATTGTATTTTCAATGAGTCACAATAGTACATTTGCCTTCCGAATGTAACCTGAATATGAAAGGGTTGAGTTTATTACCTGATGAGTTATTGTCCTAACTCCTAGTGAAATATGGTCTTCCCAAGTAGGGCTACATAAGCGGACCCAATTCAAGACAGACTGGAAGCAAGGCCCCGACTAACAGAGCAAGTCCAAATGTACGTCTCACTCTTGAGGAATTCGAGAGTATCGGTCTGCAAATTCAAAAAAATACAGGTTATATCCAATTATGTTCCAGTTTTTAAATAACCACAAAAGCTATTGCGATTCTCACGAAGATCATCGTAATGATCATTCCAGTTGTACAGAACATTGGTGTCTTTTAACTGTAATTACTAATGTACTTTCACTTCTAAACATGCCAATGCATGTTTCACATAGGTGTAAATATAATTTACGAATGGACGATGTAAGTTGGTGTAATGTGCAAAGACAATTTAGTGTTTCAAATACGTGATAGACCTTGTACGATCTTTGAACTCTTGCCTCACAGTGACGATATTTAAAAAAACAGCGACAGCAGGAACCTCTTTCATGCATTTTAGGGGCTGTAAAGTAAGCCCGTAGCGTAGCAATTCCGCAATAAATTTTTCAACTTGTTGTTACACACACACATAATTATAATATTATAACATAACACCCCTATGCATATGTCAATAATTCAGCTTTCTTTCCGTACTGTCGTATGAAAAATATTCGCATACAGATTAGTTATTATCTTCACGTAATTAAATTTATTAATATGATAATTGAATAACACTTGATTCACTTGGTTTAAAAGTGTTCGAATTTTACTATTTTTGTACGACTCCCTCAAAAACACCAATTATGGCTCCCTCCGACACCCCACTTCCGCTATAATGTAGTAATCCGGAAGTCCATCCAGGAACAGCCCGGATCATTGTGGGACCATATTTCCACACGTTGTTGTCACTATAACATACCTAGTAAACAATACATGCGCATGTTTTTTGGAGGCGCATTTGTCTCACGTGCAGTCTCACGGCGCAGAAGTGTAAGGAGGTGACTGAAATCTTCTCCAATCTTCTCTTATCTTGCACCTTAATGTCTGAACCTGCCTTCTCCTTCACGCCCTGACAAGAGTTAAATTAGTTAGGCTAAATTGGATGGTGACGAGGGGCACCGGTTTTCCGAACATAGTCTGCATAAATATGCATCTATTATGTTATCAGTTCAAGATGAGCTTCACCAGTATCACCACAGTGTTGGGAGGCCGGTCGTCATTAATTTCCTCATGTAAGTAATGTTCATCAAAGTGAATTCCTTGTGGGACGATCACAAATGTCATATAAAGACTTGAAGGACATCTGTATTCATCCGTTCATGTAAAATACAGGAATGATCCAACATATGGTACAGTATTTAAATGAGCACAAAAAATGAACTGCTCAGGAACTGAATATCAAGAAGTTGTGCGACATGAGCTTATTTTCGTGTCCAAAACATATCAACTGCACGACACCTATCTGAAACCAACTTTAACATGGGAACGAAATCATCCCCAGCCTGGAAACCTGGAGCAGGACAAAACCTGACATCCTCATCCATCTCATCTGACCACTTTCTAAGCTTGCCAACTACAGTAGTTAAAAAGAACAGAAGACCCGCGGACGGAACCGGGTTACGCATTGACCACAATATATATGAAGAAAGGGTAGCATCACAAAACAAGGCGATTAGTTGTCTCCAGTTCATCCCAACCTTTGAAGACAACGAATAATCAGCCATTGTCATGGTTCAAATTCACACAAGCTGTCCCCAGCATATGTCCCGAGTGAACGAAAAGTTGGACATTAATTTTTCTTGTACATTACGTGTATTTTAAAGGGCAAGGCGTGCCAGAAGTAGTCTGAATGAAATAGGGCTACGAAGTGTGCACATAATGTAGAATAAAGTATTGTAAAGCGACTCCGCGACCAATATTCAAGTTGAGGTCAAGTGCTTGTAGTGGATGCAATATCGTATAAATAATAGCGTCTATTTTAATAAATAATGTGAGCAGCTAATCTCGGTCACATTTCCACAAATTACTCGCTGCACTACCTGTCCAAATGCAAAAAGCGACAGAAGCTCAAGGGATCAAGGGAACTCTCCACATCCTGTACCTGACTGTGTTGTCACTTGTTAATACTCATATTCATTTTTTTGATATTGTTGACCTTTGGCAATAATATGTGTTGGGATGTAAACTTACCATCTTAATTCATATTTATCGCAGGAACTGGTAAAACATTTGTGACAAATCTGTTGTTGGCAAAAGTTCGTCAGGATCAACAAATCGCACTTGCGGTTGCCTCTTCTGGCATAGCATCTACTCTTTTGCCTGGTGGGAGGACTGCTCATGCAGCATTCAAACTTCCTCTTAATTTAGCTACACAGGAAAATGCAACATGCAACATCAGCAAGGGTACCGGAGTGGCACAACCTTTGAGTCAGTGCAGGTTAATTGTTTGGGATGAGTGCACCATGTCCCACAAAGCAGCTTTTGAAGCTCTGGACAGGTCACTGCAGGATATCCGGGAATGCAAAAAGATTATGGGCGGAGTAACTTCAGACAGACATAGCCTGTTGTTCCACGAGGCACACGAGCCGATGAGATAAAAGCTTGCCTAAAGTCTTCGTATCTTTGGACTCATGTTATCAAATTCCATCTCTCTACGAACATGAGGGCCTATCTGCTTGGTGACTACTCCTCAGAGGAATTTGCACGTGACCTGTTGAAATTAGGAAATGGCCAGTTTAGATCCGATGCCCTAGGAAATGTGTTGACATGGGATTGATCGGTACAAAGGTGTCCTCTGTCGTAGAGTTGAAATTTAAGGTCTTTCCCAATCTTTACCTCAACCACCAGAGACACAGTTGGTTGTGTGTGAGAGCAATATTAGCTCCGAAAAACAACGCCGTCAATCTTATGAACGCACAACTCCTCAACCAACTACCTGGTCCTTCCCACTGCTACAAGTCTGTGGACACAGTCCCAGACGAGGCCCAGGTGGTGCACTACCCAACAGAATTTCTCAATTCACTAGAACCTCCTGGAGTCCCACCTCATTCTCTCACTTTAAAAATGGGTACTCCCATTATGCTCATTCGCAGCATGGATCCACCCCGACTCTGCAATGGCACTAGACTTGCTGTCAAAACTCTTACGCCCCATGTCATCCAGGCTACAATTCTCTCGGGATGTGGCAAGGAAGAAGACGTCCACATTCCCAGAATTCCAGTCATCCCGACGGACTTGCCATTTGAGTCCAGGAGGCTCCAATTCCCTGTAAGGCTCAGCTTCGCCATGTCAATCAACAAGTCTCGGGGGCAAACTTTGAAGGTGGCTGGGCTGCAACTGGACGAGCCCTGCTTCTCTCACTGACAGTTGTATGTTGGAGCGTCACGTGTGGCTTTGAGTTCTCCAGTCACAAGTACATTTACACTTGAAATTACATATAGTGACATGACACAATTACAGATAATAGTAGAGTCAACCGATCGAGTGGATCAGGCCGATGAAAAGCACTGGGAGTCTACGTTGGAATTTACGTAGGCTAGACCAACGCCCCAACGACTTTGGCCCTCGATAAAGTGGAAGTAGTACAAGTGGAAGAAGAATATTGCAGTTATAATTTGCATTTTTGGCATTGTTGTAACAAATGCAGCTGAATTTCTACATGTACTTCCGAAGCTTAAATGTGCAGTAAAATAGAAATGTACTTAGTATATTTTTGCACCCACGAAAGATAACCACGTTCTTATTTAATTCTTTCTTAACTTTATAGCCTCAACCTCAAAATTCACGGTCATTGGGTTCGTAATGCAAGACTGTTTAAGGCAGAAGCAGATAGAGTAATGACACCCGTTCTTCCAACACTGAAATAAAAAGCAGGACATATTTAGGACCACATAGGACGCAACATTTTTTTCCAAATGTCCCATTTAAAACTCGAAACGACGCGCAAATATTCTGCTAGGATTGGAAAGCAATGCCCCGACTAACACAGCAAGTCCAAATGTACTGCTAACAATTGAAGGATTCCGGCCTATTGTATGCAATAATATTTCACAAAATGACATGTAAGATCCAATCACTGCATTTAAATAACCACAACAGTGCATCGTGCCCATACATGATTGAAATTCCGACAAAGATAATAATAGTAATCATTGCAGTTGTACCTAATATCCATGGGTGCAAAATAGTGAAACCGTCGAACAGGTAACAGTGGGACGAAAATTCCAATTAGACATACATTTCACTTCTAAACATGCCACTGTAAGTTTCAAACAGGTGTAAAAACTCTCAAACTATTATCTAAAAATGCAAATAAATTTATCTGCGAATGTTCGCCTCTCTTTTGAGTTTCCAACACAATGCGGAGCAATTAGACCTGCCACTTGAAAAATCATTAATTACATATCACGATATTTTTGGTTTATTAATTAATTGAAGGTCTTTTCCGTACCAAAAGCGACAAAATGGAACGAATCCGTACGGTAAAATCCTTTGTACATCAAAATAACTGGCTTAGTTCAGCTTGCACGTCAGATTGGTACTGCCTTGCATCAATTCTCGGCATATTTTAAACCTTTCATCTGCAGTCGACAGAGAAAATATTACATGTAAGAGGAAACAGTTAACATGATGGGTGGATGGAAATTTCGGAGCACAAAAGACAAAATGCAGCGTCCTCTGCCTTTCATACCATTGACTGCAATTCATACAACAGCATAGCTGTGCAATTTCCGCCCATCTCAATATCCACATTAGTATAAGTACCCGATTTACTATGGCCATCTGACTAATATAATAATTCGTATCGGCTGAATGTGAAACTAATACTTGCAAATAAAGAAATGGAAGCATGACTCAATCATTCCTTGGTATCAGATGGATGGCACGAATCCAATATCTTCAAATGGATAAGGATGCAATGGTGGTGCAGAAGCATACCTGGGCATACCCTGGATAAACAACGACTAACATAAAACCATACATTTATCCCAAAAAGTATGCAGGCAGTGGATGAGAACCCCAGCAAAGACATATATCAGAAGACCTGCCACGACGTGTCTCGCAATCAGTTGTATGGCAGGGCCACGGCTCTGGACGAAGACGAGGCGAAGGTCCAGCTCATGTACTGATGTGAGCTCATGTACTATATCGCTCAAAAAGATAGAGACGATTGGTTTTTGATTCAAGTGCAAGTTGCACTTGAGTCAAATGCAAAATCGTCTCTATCTTTTTGGGCGATATAGTACCTGCGTGGACAACATGTCCCAATGCCGCTGGAATGCAACTTCCAAGAATGCACCATTGAATAAGTCCGTAACGCGGATCATTATTTGCCAGAAAATACATGGGCAGAACACAATGCCCAAAGTAATAATCAAACTAACTCTCTCATGAGGCATGAAACTACTAACGGTGGGTGAGAAGATGGAGAAACACACATGAGAGAAGAGAACACCTGCTCTTTATCAGTCTCCACATCCTCTACCTTCCCATGCGTACAACCTAAGACAGCGGTGTCATCCATTTGGATTTTATGATGGTGGTAACATGTAAGGAATAAACATACTATTTATTTACGGTACAGTAAACAAAATCTGGGAAGCACTACTAGAAGGTAAATGTTTGGAAACACATCTTCCGACAAAGAAGAGTCTGCACCTGCTTGCTCTTCAGCATATTATGAAACATCCGAACGGGAACTGCAAACACCACTGCAAGTCTCTCACTAAAGTATGCATTACAAGAATTAAACATGGTTATAATAATATCATGAATGGGCCTATTAAATGACATAAAATAATGTTAATTTCAGCACAAGTACACTCACGCTTGAAATTATATAAATTCCTCTCTAGTGACATTACAGACGGACATGGATAATATATTCCATGGGTGGAGCGGATCAGGAGGATGAACAGCACTTGGGAGAATACTTTTCAAATGATCTGATCATCAACGACATGCTATATTTGGTCTCCGATATCCTATATTTTCCGCTCAGCTGAATCAGTAACACTGTCGCACATAAGTAACAATTAAGTAACTGTAATACATTTGACAATATCAGAAAACTTCAGGAGCATTTTATGCCAGCAGCAACTACTGCCAACAAAAGTTTCATTGTTGCAAGAAAACAATCGTAATTTCTCACTTGGCAATGGCATTACGCGTTACATTTTAGTAACCTCACAAAGGCATGGCACAACTTCTGATCTTGAGACGCGCCGGAGGCACTTCAACGGGGTACTGTCCACCTTAGAGAAAGCTGGCATGCACGTGCCGCCTCAGGTGTTGCATCTATACACGACGACGATCAAACTTTTTGTGTCTGTCATTGATAAGGATGCCTCTGAGCGCCTCAATTGACTTCTAGTGACATAACACAATATTACATGTACGTAATAGAGTCCATGGGTCGAGTGGTTCATGTCACCACTTGACGAAAAGCACTTGGAGTATACGTTGGAAATTACCCACACCAACAGCATGCTATTCGGCGCACCCATAAAAGTAAACTTATATCAAGTTTTTATTTAATTCTACGTATGTTTTAACTTACAGCAATATAAGTATTATAGACTTAACCTGAAAATTGACGGTTAGCTTATTATGGATCATCTGTTTGGCTGCAGAGTCATAATGCATTCACAAGTGCTGATGATCATAAAATGTCGGTGGCTGGCAATATTTTCGCTTTCTGTAGGACAGGACTGGGACATTTATATTGATCCTATACAGCCTGCGAATTAAGTACGCTTAAAATGGTAAACAGCAGATTTTCTAGAGACAAACGCTGTTTCACACACTAATATAGCATAGAGTGTAACGACATGCATTGGATCTGTTTGGACAGTGTTTCTGGTTCCTGTGCCGATGCACCACTCACTTCGACGACAGAATATTCTGTGAGTAGACACTACCCACAATTATGACGGGGGATACAGATGCACAACGTGCGGGGTGTCTTTATGTTTGTCCTCCGCAAGAAATTGCTACAGAGAGTACCACGAACGTTTGTACAGGTGAATAATCCCGATATAAGTGCACGACCTCCTTCAGAGTTATATGTCACGGACCTTTATTACTTTATTATTATTATTTATTTACCCCTGCTAGGCTATTGCCCTTACACAAGAGGACTTCCCCAAGTGTCCAGAGTTACATTGATCCTCAATGACATGTCAGCTTACCACACAGCCTATCATTTATACAATATTTGGTACACAAAAATCAATGAATGAGAACATTGTGCTAAACACCAGTCAAATTATTTCCGATGGAAGATGAAACCAAGTTAGGCAAAGCTTTGTAAAGATATCTTCCGACGAAGAGGAGTCTGAACCTGCGTATTCGCCATATCAACTACGGTGAACACCTCCGAAGATGTCCCAGAGGCTCAGATTTTATGAAGACCTGTTGGAAGCATATTCCAACGAAGAGCGGGCAGCGTCAGGATGGAACCTTAGTCAGATATTAACGGGGTTATTCCTGACCATGTAGGTCCTTAAACCCCGGGCCCCCACATAGGACAATACATAAGAATACATGAGACAAAGATTAGGATGGAACCGTTCGACCATCATCATAACCATTACAGTCAGCAGCACCACGCCAGAAGATGCTCAAAACCACAAAAAGTTAACCTATACACAAGACTAGACTTCCACAGGTCCAAGTCGTATCATTACGCCCCCGCCATATCCGCTGCGCTGGGGCCTATCACCCATCACCGAACTGGGACAAGACAAACATCCATGACATATCTTCCAGAGTAAAAGATCAAGGGCAACAACAATGTCGATCAAACATGCGAACGGGAACTGCAAACAAGTCTTTCACTAGAGTAGGCCTATGCCTTCCAAGAATTCGAAGTGTTTGTAATGATGTTGGGAACGGCCCTATTAAATGGCATAAACCTTAATTTCCGCACAAGTACACTTGCACTTGAAATTACATCACTTGATATCCAATGATAGTAATTACAGGTAATAGCTTCCATGCGTCGATTTAGAATTTGCACCCATAAAAAAATTCCAAATTTTAATTTCATTCTGTTTTACTTACAGCAATTATATCTTTAACCTCAAAATACGAGGTTAACTTACGGATAGTGTGTCTGTGGCTGAGGAGTCATAATGGATTAACAAGCAATAATAACAAAATGCATAATTGCACATTTCTGGCAACATAAGGCAGCGAGGTTTTCGCTTTCTATAGGGCAGGAAAGTGACATGCAACTTATCCTACACAACCACTGATTTAATGATGCAGTATACTTGAAATGGTAAACAGCAGATTTTCTAGAGACAAGCACTGTTCACATTTTAATGCTGCATAAATAGTGTAACGGGATGCATTGCATCTGTGTTGCCAGTGACGAAATTACACTACTGACTCCGGTGCTCGGTGAGTCGAGACTATCCATGAGTGTAAATGATTCCTGCAGATACACAAGGATGTAAAAATTATGCAGAATACAGTAAATCACTGGGAATTTATATCTATTATCTTGCTATCACACATACAAAAAGTTCAGAGATATGTAGCAAGATGTGAGGCATAAGCTGATAGCGGATCCAAACCGCATCGGCTACAAATTACACCTGCCTTGAACCCAAATTTACCTGGGGGGAAATAATTCCAGCTCCAGCGTGGACACCTGAGGGATGATAAAACCTGATATTCCAAGCACAGACGGCAGATGCATAATTAAGTAAATCTGGTACCAGACCACTCGCCGTTACTCCCATTAAATGAGTTCTAAGGAGCCATATATTATACTAAAGTACCCGATTAACCTAATTTTTACAGGGACAGAGTGACATGTTGTGGTCACCTTGCACTTGTAAGATCGTAAGTGATCCCGACTGGCAACAGTGGCCGTCATACTTAAATCAGACATTATTCCTCTACGAGTAAGTAAAATGGATTTCCCAGAGTTGACCGGAGCATTGGACAATTGCTCATTGCATATCTTTGCTTGTGTTAGGGTGAAATGCCCAACAAAAAGAATCGTATTTATACGGTTCTCGTGCCCATCAATTTGGGAGATATTATTAATCTAGCACGACATCAGTCCTTATGCTGGATTCATCAAGAAGAGCAGTTTCTTCCCTCCAGGAAAGTCCATCGGAGGATCATCAGGTACAGCAGTACAGGTAAAATGTAAGCCATTACACGTTATTTGAAGACGTTCCTTCATAAATATAGGTGTGTCGCCTGTGGCTCCTGAACAATGATTACAGCAGCAACTACAGTTATTCGAACATAACGTAAGAATCCTACTCAATTAATACCGAATTTATGGAATTTGAATAATTCCATACGTATATTACACACTTAAGATATTGACTTTAAGGAGGACTTTCACATGAAGAAAAGGAGGAGGGAGAGAATGACATGTCTGGACATGAACGTATAAACCAGCATATTCTCCAAGTGTCCTGCAGCAGATAGAGCCTGCACATCTGCTAAGGACGAAGGTGAAGAGAGATACAAATGGCACTGCCTTATTTCGGTACAAATTTCTTCCCATCATGAACTTTATAACGTAACGTTGCCCCCATACTCCCGTTCCACTGGGAGTAATATATTCCCACGTGTCTGGCGGGTATAGTTGTGTTTCAGCCTGGGCCACGAGAGGCCACGACACTTCATTGAGAAAGAATGCCTAGCTCATCTAAAGACGTGGTCCACCTAAGTGGTGGACAACGATGTCCCACTGCCGATGCAGTGCCGCTTCTCCAAGAATGGACCACTCACTGCGACGACTACAAGAAGATGAAATGATGCCTGCTGGCGATTGTACGTATACGTTGCACGATCTTTTTCAACCCCACATGAAGCATTACCACTGCTTTCACAATTAGACATACAGCAATGTACATACGTAGGCAAACAATGCACACAAGAGAGAACCAAGGCAAATCGCTACCTAGTGAGAAACCTGCACCATCTAGGTGCCAGCCTCTCTCGACACATTGTACAATGTACAGGCAAGGGATGTGTAAAATCGTTCTTATCAGTAGTATGACGAAGTCGTTTGGAATGAAGTATGAAAACTGCAGGTACTTTTCTAATATGAGCCCTCTGTACTCCCCCAAAAATCCAAAACAAAATGATCCTCCACGGGGAACACCCCTATTTTGAATAAACGGCCGCATGTTGAATTTTTCCAAAAAGTGCGATAACTTGGATAACTCATACCAGTACACCGGGGTAGGAGGCGCGGAGGGATCTCCTGGTGTCGCCGGAGGTGGCCCCGCCTGCTTATCGGCAGTTGGGAAGCGTTCCTCCCTGGGGATGGGTCCGGGTGGAGCTGGAGACGTGGATGGGGATGCCCGTAGGGGTGGATCTCCTATTGTACACGGATGGGTCCCTGACTCGGGGAGTGAACGCGGGGGGAGCTGTGGTTGGCATGAACAGCGACGATCGGGTGCTGTTGTGTGAGAGGCATGGCTCGGTGGAAATTTATGATGTTGAGCTCCGCATGATCGTTCGGGCTTTGGAGATTGTGGGCGAGCGTGCCTCTGAAGGCGAGGTCACGTGGGTCGTATCCGATTCGTTGTCTGCTCTGCAGGCCATCAGCAATCCCCGCGCGTATGACGACACAGTACGATATGCTCAGGAGCTTCTAAGGCTGGCCCGGGACAGGGTGAGTTTGTGTTGGGTGCGGGGACACGCCGGGGTCGTTGGCAACGAGCGTGCGGACTTGGAGACCCGATTGGCTGCGGCAGGGCAGGTGGGTGTGGAGCGGATTCCAATCACGAGGAAGGGCGCCCAGCGGCGAGGTGTTGAGGAGGCCGAGCGTATGTG
>JYFJ02004953.1:11745-28279 GCA_000934665.2 Catajapyx aquilonaris | reverse complement strand
GCGCCAGCAGCTGCCGGAGGGAGTGCTCCGACAGGTGGCGCAAGAAAGAGTAGTGGACGTCGTCGGGCCCAACGGCCGTGTTTCCAGAGGCACTGAGGGCCCGACGCAACTCCAGCATGGTCAGAGGACTGTTGTACGCCTCCTCCCGTCTAGTCCCAGCAAAGGACAACGGGCGACGCTCCGCAGCCACCTTGATGGCCCGGAAAGATGGAGAGTAGTTGGCCACACTGGAGTGCGTGGCGAATGTGGAGGCGAGCGTGTCCACTATCTCTGGCAGGGTGGTCGCAAGACCATTGCCTGACCCGAGAATGGGAACCGCATGAGAGGTATAATTGCCCTGGAGCTTGCGGACTTTGGCCCAGACAGTCCGAGAGTCAGTCGTGGAGCTAATCCCAGACACGAAGGCCCGGAATGACTCCCGCTGACTCTTCCGTCGGACATACCGGGCCTTGGCCCGAAGACGCTTGAAGGTAATTGTTAGGCATTATACAGACAGGTGGCAGCACCTCTCGGAGTAAAACAAAAGAAATAAAGTGAGTAGCAAAGATGGCGTAGTGTATCATTCAGCAGTTCCTCGGTATCCGGACATAACATATTTGGCGACGAGGCGGAGCACGGATTTACCCGGGCGTGACTCCAGAGGCTTTCCAAAGGGGTCCTCACTACACGGGGCCCCGGGGTCGTGGTATATCTACGGGGTGCGGCTACTACGTCTCCTGTTTCCGGTGCGGATACTACCGCTGCTACTGCTACTGGGAGCTACACCGGTACTACCGCGACTACTGCTACTGGGAACTTAGCCGATACTACCGCTTCTACGGCTACCACAATCTGTGCGTGAGACTACGGGTACAAGATGGCACAGAACAGGGGCAGTTTGGGTGCATTCGAGCCGGCAAAGGACACGTGGGAGGAGTACCTGGAGCGGGCCGAATTCCATTTTAAGGCGATGAAGGTGAAAAATGCGGACAAGTTGGCGGTACTGCTGAACGCCGTTGGAGCGGAGGTGTTTCGCGTCATGCGGACAGTGGTGGCTCCACGGAAACTGGCTGATATGTCCTACGAGGAGGTAACGTCCGCAGTTATGAAGCATTTCAACCCGACTCCATCGGTCATCGTACAAAGGTGCAAGTTTCATCGCCGGGTGCAGAGGACGGGGGAGGCCGTCCGGGACTATGTCAACGATTTACGTAGCTTGAGCGAGCACTGCCAATTCACCGACCTGAGCGACCGGTTGAGGGACCAACTGGTCGTGGGTATCGCTCATGAGAGGACCCAACGGCGACTGCTGGAAGAGCCCGACCTATCCTTTGACACTGCTCTGCGACTGGCCCTTGCGGCGGAAACTGCGGAGCGGGACGCCCAATCACTCCGGACCGGCCGGTGGTACTGAAGGTGGAGCGTTCCACATCCGCGGCCTGCTACAGATGCGGAGTCGGCGGCCATAAGGCAACGGCGTGCAGAAAGAAAGGTTTGCAGTGTGCATGGTGTAAGAAAACGGGGCATGTAGAGAAGGTATGTTTGGCCAAGAAACGGCAAGGTCGTGAGGATTCGCCCAGGTCAACTCATGCTCAGACAAGGTCCACGAGTACTGCTAGTCCTGTGCGACAAGCCCACCTGGTGGATGCCACCGACGAAAATACACTTTCGGTGGGCGGCATTGAATACACTATTCACCAGGTGGGGTGCGTCGTTGGGACGGTTCCTAAATGCAAAGCGCGGGTGACGTTGGATGGCGCGGAAGTTGAAATGGAAGTGGACTCGGGGGCGGATGTATCCGTGATGAGCGAGGAGACGGCGGAACTCTTATGGCCGGATCGGCAACCGCTGATACGCCCCACTGGCATGGGTCTGCAGGCCTGGGGGAAGCGGGCATTACCAACGAAAGGAATCATGAACGTATCTACCTCTTTCAGAGGGTTACAAGAAAGGTTGCCGTTAGTGATCATAGAAGGCACGGGACCTTCACTTTTGGGACGGAATTGGTTCGGCCCCCTTGGCATATCGGTTAAAGGCGTGAACCTGTTACAGTGCGGTTCCATGGCATGTTTCAGGGAAGAGTTTCCATTGGTGTTCCAGACTGGGCTGGGGAAATACACCGGCCCTCCTGTGTCCATCGACGTTGCGCCTGATGCGGTGCCGAAGTTCATGAAAGCACGCCCCCTACCTTTTGCAATAGTGGAGCCTATATCGGAGGAATTGGAGAAACTGCAGCGTGATGGAGTCCTGGAACCCGTACGGCATTCCGAGTGGGCTTCTCCGATCGTCACAGTAAAGAAGCCTGATGGCACGTGGCGGATATGCGGCGATTACAAGTCCACAGCCAACCTGGCCGTCAAGACGGACTCTTACCCAATGCCCGCCGCTGCGGAGATTTTGGCTACATTGGCGGGGGGAACAATCTTCTCCGGCATAGATTTGACACAGGCGTATCAACAGCTTCCAGTCTCGGAGGCATCAGCTGGGGTGCTTACGATCAACACACATAAGGGACTGTTTAAAGTAAATCGCTTACAGTTCGGCATTACTTGCGCAACTGGAATTTTCCAGCGAATAATGGATAACACTCTGGCAGGAATTCCAGGCGTTTCGGCGTACTTGGACGACATTTTGATACAAGGACGGAACAAGGAGGAACATGACATCCGGGTGCGTGAGGTATTACGTCGCCTACAAGAGGCGGGGTTCAGAGTGAAACCGGAAAAGTGCTCGTTCGGTGTACAGTCAGTGAAATTTCTCGGTTATCGTGTGGACGCAAATGGAGTCCATCAGGACGAAGACAAGGTGGCTGCCATACGAGACGCGCCTGTTCCCAGGAATGTTAAGGAGCTGCGATCCTTTTTGGGACTCATAAGTTTTTACGGCAACTTCTTCCGGGGCAGGGCTTCCTTACTTGAGCCATTACACCGTCTGCTAGATACGGATGCACCGTGGGCTTGGGGCGACGCCCAGGACCGGGCCTTTCTAGAGGCGAAGAAGAGGATGATGGAGAACGAAGTACTGATACATTATGATGGGAAGAAGCCGCTGGTGCTTGCGTGTGACGCTTCTCCTTATGGAGTCGGGGCCGTGTTGTCCCACAGGCTACAGGACGGGCGAGAGGCGCCGATTGCGTTTGCGTCACGCACGTTACACAACGCAGAGAAAAACTTTTCTCAGCTGGACAAAGAGGCGCTGGCCCTGGTGTATGGGGTGAAGCATTTTCACAAGTACCTGGCGGGGAGGTCGTTTACGTTGATCACTGACCATAAACCGTTGCTCGGCATCTTGCAAGCCGGGAAACCGGTTCCCATCATTGTGTCGCCCAGGATGCTACGTTGGGCGTTGATGCTTGCCTGCTACGACTACACCCTGATTCATCGGGAAGGGGCTAGTATGGGAAATGCTGATGCTATGAGTCGTTTACCTTTGAAAGTCCCAGATTCCGGCATCCCAAATCCATCCGAAGTTCTCCTGCTTGAATGTACACCTAATTCACCCTGGAATGCGACTGCATTGGCACAGAGTACAAAAAAGGATCAGACTTTGTCGCGGGTTTTACAATGCTGTTTGGCTGGTTGGCCGATGAAGGTCGACAAGGAGAGTGAAATCCGTCCTTACTGGTTACATTCATCCGAGTTGTCCGTACACATGGGTGTGGTGCTATGGGGTAACCGGGTGGTTATACCTGTTGCAGCCAGGAGCGACATACTCCTGCTTTTGCACGCTGGTCATCCTGGCATGAACAGGATGAAGGCTCTAGCGCGGAGTTACGTATGGTGGCCTGGACTTGATGCGGACATAGAGACGTTGGTCAAACAGTGTGAGGAGTGTCAGGCGACTCGGCATCTTCCAAATAAGGCTGTTGTTTTGCCCTGGTCCACACCGACACGTCCTTGGTCACGACTCCACATGGATTTTGCTGGGCCTCATCACGGGCATACTTACCTGCTGGTGGTAGATGCATATTCGAAATGGTTGGAAGTGGTACCAGTAAACTCCATGACAGCGACAGCCACTATTACAGTCCTGCGTAGACTGTTCGCGACACACGGGCTTCCTGACGTGTTAGTCTCAGATAACGGCACTACTTTCACGTCTGAAGAAATGAAGGTTTTCTGCAGGAACAACATGGTGCATCAAACATTCGTACCACCCTACCACCCAGCTTCAAACGGACAGGCCGAGCGCATGGTGCAGACGACGAAGGACGCCCTGGCTAGGATGAAGGAAGGGGATGTCTATACAAGAATAGCCAGATTTCTTCTGTCCCAGCATACCACGCCGACGGCATCGACGGGACGATCCCCCGCTGAGCTTCTAATGGGGCGACGTCTTCGCACGGCACTAGACCGACTACATCCGGACCTGGCAGAGGTGTCGATGAAACAAGAGAAGAAGTACTACGACACGCTGGACGGACGGTCTGGCGAGTTTTCTCCTGGAGACACCATTTACTTGCGCGATTTCCGTAAGGAGGGTGCCTGGATTCCGGGCGTTGTCGCCACAGTTGAAGGCCCCCGGACCTATCGTGCCATAACAACAGAGGGACAGGAGATCAGACGGCATGTGGACCATATCAGGCCTAGGTGCAACCTGCCAGTACTCACACCAAGGTCCACAACGGAGGAGTTTCCGATTGCTGTTCCAGTACCGGCGGGGACGCCTACAACCACTGTGGAGGGTCCTGTGGATTCGCCTACACCAGACACTACATCACCCGACACAGATCCGACAGGACGTCCTCAGCGAGCTAGACGTCCGCCACCGTGGTTAAGTGGTTACGTGACAGACTTTTGATGTACCCATATGTTTTTTTTTTGTTTTTTTTTATTATTTTTGTGTTTTGGACGTGTGGATTTTCTGGAATTCTCATACTGTACTCGGGATGTGTTGTTTTTTTTTGTTGTTTTTTTCCTATGTTTTTTCTACGGGGGGAGGTGCTAGGCATTATACAGACAGGTGGCAGCACCTCTCGGAGTAAAACAAAAGAAATGAAGTGAGTAGCAAAGATGGCGTAGTGTATCATTCAGCAGTTCCTCGGTCTCCGGACATAACAAGTACAGAGTCAATTCGGAAGTATCCATGGTCACATTGCAACGAGCAATTTCCTGTACTGATAGTGTGGGCCAACCTGCCGGATAACATGCTCCATGAAAATATCTCTGATAACGCTATTGTGCTCAGAACTGGGCAGTGTTGTCAGATGGGACATGAACACACAAGGGTCATCTAATATAAAAATCACACTCCATAATTACAGTACATACGTCCAGTAACAAGGAATTAGCGTCCTAAATTCTTAAACTAGCTTTTTTTTCTTCTCCCGGCTTACCTGCCTATTTATCACGCAGATGATCGAGATTAAGCAAACCCGTTATCCTGACACAATACAAGGTGAGCAATCGGCCCATCCGATCTCCTTCCGCGCACTTAGCAAACTGACACAACACGCACCTTCTCCTCAACACAACCAGGTAAAACGAGGCCCGTTGTTGTGCATTGTAGGTTATGAGCGCCTTTCTCATCATCACACTCAGCCTAATTAATACACAGGGGCAACACAAAACACGCAGAGGCAGGTCTTCTCCTGCATGGTCTCATCCTCCACAAGGATGGAAACAATAGTCTACAGTACTATAGGTGCGCCCTCGTGACGTGGTAAGCCCTCCTGCCAGCAGATAGATGGAATCGCTCGTAATTAGAGCTGCCTATCGCCATCACGTGCTACAGTCTTCCTTCCTGTTTGCCCCCGTCTCTCACAAAAGTGGGGGCATGCCTGACATGGCGTTCGAGTAATAGCCAACCCCCTTTTCGTTTAGGTTACTTGCACAATGACTAAATTGTTCTCGAAGTAATTGATTGCGACAGGTGGATTCTTTTTTTGTGGGTGTGTACGCGCGGGGGGGTTACATCACGTGCCTGACATACCTGGTAGGTCATGATGTTTTTGTGAGCACAAACCGGAACAGGTTGGCCGGCTTTTTTTTTGGTGAGAGGAAAATTCGATGCAAGGTGGGAATAAGTTTATTCGAGTTAAAAAAAAACTGAGCAAGGTGTTAGTATCAGTGTTTCCGTCTGTTAAAAGCACACACGATATATGACGAACAATGCATAATATTCAACGTTACTCTGCAAATCGCTTCATTATTCACAATAACGGTTACGACATTTCTGTAGGTCAAAATTTTATGATAGCTGCAAGTAAAGTTCAAGAACTTTAGGGTTAACAGTTGCTATTAAACGGATCCTTGAAACGGATATACCGGTACAATTATTAATGATTTGAGCATGAGGCTAAAGGACAAAGGGCGGAATTCAAATATGCTGTTTAGTTTAAAAGCTCCGTTTAAAGCAGCTCGATAACCATCCTCATAGTAAGCGATGTTTACCACTTTAATAAGTGCACGAGTTAAAGCTGACCTTTTTAAAAGAGCCTTCAGCTATACACAGCATTTCTTAACTCTGCCCAAGGGATACACTGTATATTCTGCATAAGAACAAAAGTCAAATACAGAAACAATAAACTGCCTCCCAGAATTAGGCGGTGCAGTTTAGCCTTTACTGTAACACAGTACATTGAACCAGTGAAGCTTATTCATGTTTCAACTAAAAATAATTATGACATTTTAACTCCTGGAGACTATAGCGAAGAGCTCTGAAGCTAATTCAGGAGCATTAAGACTGGTAACATTTTTGAAGCGTACAAGGACGACACCTTGAAAAAAATTGCTCAGAGAGCATTAAAGTCGCATTCGGATTTGACTGAATCCACCTCCCGATATAAATGCAGATGTTACCCTTTTAAGGAGAAAAAAATGAGGGCAAGAAAAGGACAAGGTGTCTTCCCCTTTCATGATCCCGTACATTTTCTTTTAATATCAGAGTATCCCAGCCTGTGCAGCTGCTGCCTTATTTCTCAACGGTGAATCGATCAGATTTTCCTTTCATTTCCTCCCATGCATTATGTATGCTGCAGTCTCCAGCTGCCCCTAACAAGGCACCTAATTACGACCCCGGACGAGACAAGAGGATGTATTGTGTTTCACCAATAGCTCGATGGCAACAAATTGACGATACCCTCTGTAAACAAGTTCCTTGTAGACTTAACAGCATAAGCATATTTCAACAATCTCCTCTTATATAGCCACATAAAGGATGACTCTGGTGGCGTACACGCTAATCTCCATATTAATTTCAACCCCACATCTCTGGGCCCATCCAAATTAGTCGCCAACCCATTTGCATCTCATTTTCATTACTCCAGCACTTGCAGCTACAACTAGAGATGAATGACCGATTCTCGTTGCTTTCACCGCTGCTGGGGTCTACTTGCACGTAATTGCAACACTTACGAGCATGAATCGCCAGACACATGCCAATGACATCCACTCATCTTACATGGCAAACACACCCGTCAGCAGGTTCTGAAGTGCAAGGCACTCTCTTTATTCTACAGGGTCATTCAGAAGAACCTTTTAGCATATGCTGTACAGTCACTTTGGGTTAAACTGTGAAACGAAAATGGAATTTTCGCGGTACGCATTTTGCACACATTCCCAATATAGGGTTGCGTTAATCACGCTGCAATTTGTTGTTTGCAAACGCGTTATCTTTATTCAGCCGGTGCAAAAAGGTCGGTGGCGCTCATACACGTATAGAGTACATATTTTTAAAAGTTGGTACAGGGCATCGATTTTGGCTTTAAAAAAAAAAGAAAACAACCCTCTCCAATCAATCACAAAATTGCCAAAACACGATCCCCGCTCAAACTGTTTACCTTTAATTTGTCCACCCCATTTTCCCGCGGGATCCCAAACGTGACCCCAAAAATAACCCTCCCTTGCAATAAAAACCGCCAGCAACTTACCCTTTTCAAAGTGGACATTCTGGCGAGTAAAAGCTTTGGAGAAGGTATTGAAGACACGCTGTGAGGCGTCCGCCTTGACCTCCTTAACTCTGTCCAGGTCTATCACGTGCGTGCTCACCATGATCACTTTTCAAAAAAAAAAAATCCAGCCACTAATCACCAATCAATTCACACTGTTCATAGCTCTTGAAGCTCTCTCTCTCTCTCTCTGGGCACAATCCAACGGACTCTTCCGCGTCTTCTGGGGTGTACATAAAAGACGGAGACAATTAATATATGACCTGTCCCGTTAATCTTCACGCCTTATGACTCTTAACAACCCTGGGATGAAAGCAAAAGGCGGCGCGTTATGTATTCTCTTCTGCAGCAAATTGGCGGGCCCTGAATCCTTCCAGAAAGGAGCTACGCGGTGGTTCTCAAACTGACATTAAATTATGACCGCCACGACCAAGAATGCTAGGGATGTTTTTTAATGAAAATGCAACGGGCGCATTTTAATCGACCTTCTTTTATTTTTATTATTATTATTCTGGGCCTTCCCCCCCCCCTTTTCCGACCTATTACGTGAGAATCAGGTTACATCGCATTGTGGTCTAGACAAGGGAACGTCAGATGAGTATTGAGAGGAGTCAGCACTTGAAGATGACTATCTCCAGACAAAATGGAATTGTTCGCCACTTTCTATATAGAGATGAGAAACTGCGAGAGGCAAAACATGTTCATTGTGAGTTTCAAACACCCCCTCCCTGGAAGGAAACCTTTCTGAAACCAACTCCCCCCAACCAACTTGGGACATCCTGCTTTAACGCTCCAAGGCAAGTTATGAAGAGTGACGGGAGCACACTTTGACGCCTATTTGAGGGCTCTAACATTCCACTTCAGTCTTTTATCATCACGATCTGTTCTGGCAGAGTTGCAGCACTCGAAGCTGATCCAATGGAATGTACAGTACTTGTTAAGCAAGTGTTAAGTAAGGGCAATGAGCCAAAATACGCAATTTTTTGATGTGCATCCCTCTATTCAAGTAGATCCAATCTCTGACGGATCGTTTATTTTCATCAGTCAGCGTCCTTGTGAGGAAAGCAAGGGGACTCTAGAGAAATCCACATACATGCTGCCCCCCTACCCTCTCTCTTTCAAATCATGGTGATCCCCAACTCCTTTGAGAAGCCACGGTTTTCCTCCGCCAGCCCAAGACAAATGGTGCAATTACCACGGCGTCACACTTTTTTTCTAGCCCCTTTTTCCCTCCTCCCCAGACACAGATCGTGTCCGGCTACTTCATCCTGGAGAGGATTCCTCTTGTATTCAAGAGGAAGGAGGGGGGGGGGGAAATACGCAAAATGCCCGTCTCTCGTCTAGAGTGCTCTCCTGGGGATCCTGCCGCAAATATCTCGAAAGTGTGTCGATGGAAGAGTGGTATACCCCCACCCACCCCTCTTGGATGAAAAGAAGAAGGGAAAAAAATGTTCTAGGTTGATTCCGCCCTGCTGCTTTTCCTGAGGCCCCTGAAAATCGATGTGCACTTTGCCCAGCCAGCCTCATCTCCCATATTCCTTCCAGTTAATGTACCTCAATGGAATGCTTTTCAGTCCTCCTGAACCTGTTTGCTGTGCAATCGAATCATCCCCCCAGACTTTGCCTCTGATCGCTTTAACCCTGTCTAGTGTGCGGGTCGCAATTGACTTAAATTGCCCTATTTCCCAACCCCCTTTTATTTGCAAGCGAGGGACAATACTCTCCGATAATTGGTTGGATGTCTTCCTCAAAGCTGATGTCCGACGATCCTAAACTTTCACTGCTGCACATGACGCATGATCAAAAGTTTCCAATAGGTGCTATCACGAGTGGGACACATCCGCCATTTTGAATCCAAATTTCAGAGCGGTTGTATTTTGATTTATTTTATTAATGCTAAAAGTAACGCTGTCAAGTGCTGGCCTCTAGGAAAGGCAGCCAAAACCGCAAACCGGGGAAATAATCAATCTATAAATCATACGAGATCGATAATTTGCTCCATTTAAAACTTCTGCTGATCGGCGGCTTACACACGCAAATCTATACTTTTTATTGTCAAAAACATGGTCCCCGAGGTAAATCCCGTGGTTCGTGAGGTGGTCGAGGAAGACGCCTCTAGTTAGGACAATCCTATTGAGCGGACTAGTACCCAGCAAAGTCAGCTGAAAACAACGAAGGAGGCCACCGACAGATGGCAAGCGTTTCCGGACTAAGAATGGGGGATGTTTAAATGACCAATACTAATTTCTGACTGGCGGCTTACGTGAGGATTCATTCGAAGAGTCACGGACGACTCCCCAAAATAGAAAGCACGCGACAGCTGCAGGAAAAAGCAGCGCTTGTTCTTTTTAAAAACGCTTTAAATACATTACCCTAGGCCTTTTTCCTCCAAGCCACGGGATGTCTACACCAGGAAGTGAATGCAATTGAAAATAATAGCGCACATGAGCGTGTCGAGGCCATAAAAATTTTTGTCCCTGCACCACAATATTATTGCAAAAGCTCGACCTTGCCCGCAACAACAAGCAGAGCTGAGGAATGTGTCCTGAAGATGATGCAAACAAAGAAATGCTTTGGAAGAATAAGGTGGGCAGCAGGAGAGCAGAGGCCTTGAGGGACGAAACAGGCGACCTTGCTCTCACCCTACCTTTTTTTTCTCTCTCTATACCTCATTCCCCATCTTCAGGCCCCCCCTCTCGTGTGCCTGAAGGGATTCTAGCCACGCTTTAAACCCTCCCACCTGGCCCACCCCCTCCTTTTAACAAAAATCCTGGCCATACGGTCAGAAAACCCTGACTCCAACAATAGATCCGCTACTGGAATTTTGGGAGACAATTTTGGCCTCAAATGCACGGTCCATAAAATAGCAATTTATTTTTAACATTATTATACCGTTGGGTGGCATGAACTCTCAAGGTAAATCAGTCCTCGACATGGTCATTGTCCAGCTATCGGTCCGTGATAAACGCAGCGATTGTCCTAACCTGGTTACGGTTGTTTCAGCATGCACGTGATGCAATACTTGCACGAAAGTACTTTAAAAATATATTGCAACATTGAACTGTGTATATCATCAAAGGCTTTATAATTGGAGTTGATACAACTGGCATATCAGCTGACCATTCATGAAATATTACCGGTTTCGTTCTACCCTAGCATGCAATCGGATGACGGTTAATCGGACGAGAGTATCGCCACCAAACTGTCCGTTACATCCTGACCTTCAACGTCGCCGTATAAAAACCAAGCCCCTCGAACAAACGTTTGATCAAACCGTAGTAACTGCAGCAATGCACCTATCGAGACTGCGTGACGCCCCCTTTTAAAAGCCGCCCAACAATAACTGCATATACTCTTATCGGTAAAGATAAGCCGATTTCCCTCCTAGAAATGACGGCCGCTAGTTTTTTTTTAAAGGGTGTGAGCCCCTCCGGTCACGACCAAAGCCAAAACCGCATTCCATCACTGGTCCAGCACATCTCTTGGAAAATCTCACCCAAAAAAAAATCACTCGACACACGACACAATTTCCACAAGCCGACCAACGTTGTCTTGAGCCAGCAAACACACGACCCTTCTCCTTCTCCGGTTCCCCTCCGACTCGCTCATTTTTCCCAACCGGCAGCTGTGGATAGGGGTTTGGCGGCCCTCTGGTGACCATGGAGGGATCAGACTGGTTCAGGAAAAAAAAAGTGGGAAAGAGAAAACATACCGCCATGCCTTTTTAACTAACCGGCATTGGACGGCATAGTCTAGTGGTGGAGAGGCCATAATCAGAGCGGGCCCCGGGATGGTTTTAGTGCGGATGGGGAATTAGGTAGTTCATTAGTGGAAAGCCGGTGTTGACTCGTCGAGGGTAGAGAGAGAAAAAAAAGCGGGTGTGAACAGTGCTCTTATAAACACCTGTGTAATGCTAAATTTTTTGATGGGCGACAACGGTGCGGATTTATTTGGATGTGATTTTTGCAGGCTGATGTGAATAATCAAAGGAAGCTAGTTTGATTACGAAAGTGGCCTATCATGTCCATTAGGTCCCATTAATGTTGATGGACGTACGTGTAAATTCCGTGCTGCTACGTGGTACCGTACTTTGTTCTTACTTGTAACAGCAGATATTTTTGGGGGGAAAATGCTGTCATTGACAACCCAGTGTAAACGCCTGTCAATAAGCTACCAGTATTAATTGCGTTTTAGCATTAATTTCCATCCGGAACTGCAATAGGGTTGGCTTCAGTTTTGTGCCAATTTCCTGGGAAAAGGCAGCTGTCCTGTATACAGGTCGTTAGGTCAATCCCTTTGTGTTTGTCCACGTGCATTATGCCAGCAAAACAAAAGGCCGCGTCATTAAAGGGAGGGCAATGTCAATGCAAACAGTTACCTTCCATTATAAAAACTCCGGCGACAAATTGTCGCAATATTCAAAATACCGGCATGTGTCAAGCAGAGCTACTTCTTTGTGCATGAAGTGCACTCTATTGTTCCGCCACTTCCTCCAAACGGTAACCCAAACTCCGCCTCAGGCTTCCGCCAAAAAGACAGACACTTTGGCGGTTCGTCGGTTCCACATTTTTGGCCCCGGGGCAAGAGTATATGGACGAGACAACAGGTTGGCTTCTACGCCTCCCCTTGTTTCCTGTGGGCTCCTCTCTAACAAAAGAAGTCGAAACACACACACACACGCAAAAAAAAATTATGGACGGAACCTCTTCCTTTTATAGTCATCGGACTGGGGAGTCCAGCAAGTAGGTTGGCTACAAGAAGAACAGAATTGGACCGGTCGCCAGAGGTTCAGTATCCGTGTCACGCAGCGAGAGGTACACGTGCACCCATAAACCATTTAACTCATCATTTACATATCCTACTCCTCCTCAGTGGGTTTGGAAGCTCAGAAGGATTGGCTCTTTCCAACGGACAGAGCTCCTCTGTTTTTTGTTTTTTTTATTACTTCAATCCCCGCCCTAGGTTGCATGACTCAAAGTGTGGGGTCCTCCAAAATCCCAGGGATTGGAGCGTGACGCATGACAATGTGTTACAAAAGAGGTTCCAACTGCACTTTGTGCTCTTGACGGGATTTGATGAGCATGACGTTGCCGCTTTTTGGCAAGTGTATATGCACAGTGACGATTTCCCTGCCGCTTATTCCAGATATCGGTGAAGTGACAATGCAATTTCAATGCCAAGAAAAGTGCATGCAGAGTAACCACAAAATATAGGCACAAAAAACTATAACATATTGGACCGAAATTGACTTCGTACCCTTATTCGCTGTAGTGTGTAATGCTGATGTTTGCACTAGCCATCAATTACTCGTACTAAACTAAAGTTTCAATGAACACTCATGCATAGTAACGCAGCCTCCTCGATGTTTGTTTGATCCCAAAAGTTTATGTACTCAGAACATTCAGTTCAGGCTTATAAAGTTGCAAGTAAAACACAGGGCATGAACTAAATTATGTAAGTTATTTGCCAAACTGGACTGTTTGCGTTTGTGGACTGCACGCCAGTCATATACAAGTTTATACAGCCACCACCCAATAGCTGTAAGTAAATCAGTGTGTAACCCAGACCACCTCCTTTCAAGAGTAATGCAAAACAATGCAAATTTAATGCGCGCCACTTTTTGTAAACCACACTCGTCATCTTGAAAACAAAATGAACTGCCCACTAAAGGGCAGCAGAGGAAATTACACCGGTTTGGATTATGGAAAGCAAGCTGTCCAACACTATATTTCCGCCACTACTTCTCGTGTCAATTGCTTGGTCGTCATGTAAATGCAAGCCTCGGCTTCACAGGGGCCCTCCCACACAAAAAAATCATACCACCTTTGAATTGCAAAGCAGCCAGAATGAATTTCACACACAACATCATCAGGGCTGGTTGTAAAAAAAAAAGGCGGCCAGAAAAGCAAAGCATGCTGGCCTGACTCCAACATCCAGTGTCACAGAGTGCACTGAAATGGGAGACAAATGCACGACATCAGACAGCGTCACTTCCACCTAACTGCTTGGCATCGTGGGGGTCTCCCTTAATGACGACTGACGCACCGCCCCCAACTAGACCCAAGAGGTCTTCCTTGGGAGCATCAGGTGGATTGTACTTTTCTAGAAGGGGACCCACTCATAAATATCAATTACTGTTCCCCCAAGAACGATGCAAGTCGCCCAGCATAATTGAATCACCCCAGACCCCCCTAACTTCGAGGGCATCCATCTTTTTTTGGGAGTTGTACAGCTCACGTAAGTCCTTGATGATGGATGGGTCCAAAATTCGGATCATACATTTTTATGGCTCCAGGAAAAGAAATGGAAAAGACGGCTGGACGTTCAAGCGAATGAGGAAGGGAAAGGTTTGTTTACAAACACAAGGAAAGGCTGGTCCAGGTATCTGAAAGACATTTGACGAGAATTCCCATGCGTGTGTGAAAGGCATTCAAAATTAATTCGACGCAATGTGCGCATATGGATGTAGCTGCGATTTTCCTCCCTTTTCCCCCCATATTTAGCCGGTCATAAAATATGGGCGTACTCTGCTTGCTGGACTGGTTCTATTGGTGGCAATAAAGCACACGCCTTTCCAGTAGCATCGTGTTCAATAAATAAAAGCGCGAAAGACTCGATCGTTGTCAACCGGGCGGTAATTAACTGCCACTTGTACCTATACGCTCTGAGCTTTACAGTTCTCTACAACACTATTTGGCACAGGATCTAGGAACTTGAAGAGTGTTATATATGCTGGAGTAATCCACCAATCAGGACGGTAGCAAATTACAAAAGAAAATAGAAAAAAAGCGTGGGCGAGATTGGAAAATGGAATCGCCGGAGAGAGAAGATGAAAAAAAAGAGGAGGCAGCAGCAGCGTCCGAATCAATCATTGTCAGAATGGACAGGTCTTCCATGGTGCTGTCCTGTCCCTGGGAGGAAGGGGTCAATCAACGCTCGCAGCATCCGACATTCCTGACAACCTTCGCACCTTCAGACCCATGTCCACTATATAGCGGCTTCCTCGATGCATATTTTAACTCGCCATTCTTACAGTAATATTCCCTCAGTCTCTTTTACTACCAGATGTGTTACAATGCCCCACACCTGCAACAGACTGGGTGGGACGCCTATAATATTATTTATCGAACCGCAGATAACAACAAATCATGTGAGAGCGTTCCTATACAACCTGCATATTAAAAATCAAAATTCGGTGGCTCTCTGCTGTTGTGCAAATAAATCCGGTTTACAATAACAGGAAATTGGCTAACTCATGTGTCATGTACAGCGAGCAAACAATACGCCCATTTTACTGCAACTATAATGGCGTATAGATTTACATGTAGAAAATTGCCATCCATTCTAATCGAGCTGGGGGGGGGGGGGCGAAATAAAAGCAACGTTGCCGAATGAATATTACAATTGATTGTAATTACGGACTGAATCGCTCGGGCACGGCTTATAATTCAGGAATTTTAATTGAGGCAAGCGATAAGCCAGGCCATTAATTTTTATGGTTGCTGTTATTATTATATGGCACGTATTAGCGCTAAAAATAATTCAAAATCGCTGCAACATACGGTCCAATAGCATTCATATTTTCTCTATTGGTTACATTGTATACAAATGATAATATTACAACGTTCTTTTTCTCTCTATACGAATTGTTTGCGCCACGTTCGAATCATAAAACCTGTTGCCAGTATCTCAACCTGTTTGTGGGGGGTAATTTATGTTCCCTCCGCATACCTCACACATCCGTAACTCTCCCCTTGACATATTCAAGAATGTTATAATTAGTCCACGAGCTATTCGAGAGGCCTTTGATTTAGGTTTGGCGCAGCAGAGGCAGCAAACGGGGCCTGGGACATACTCTATAATACACCGAGAGAAAAAAGTCCCCTATTAGAGACACGCAACATGGCGTGCACCTCACGCCTCGAAACAGCTTCCTAAGAAATTCGACGGGCGTTTTAGGATGAATCCTCCAGCAGAATAGAGGGGGGGGGGGATGTGGGGAGGGAAAGGAAGCAGACAGGAATTCGTAAAATTGTTTTTAAAACGGAGACGCCAAGACTTCCTTTTTTTCTCTCTATAGGTCAGCTCCACAAAATGTTTCCACCAGTAATATTCGGCAAAAATTCCACTCACTTTTATCTGGTTTTCTGGTTGCCTTTTGCATGCTAGAAACAACGCGCATTTTGTGCTCTTGCAACAAATAAGCGGAGGAATACGTAATCCGAATATTTGAGGTCTCCAAAATGTTATCTGGGACTGGAAATTAGAAGCTTGCAACTACAAACCGGGCTGAAAATGAGTGTTTCTATGCAAGTAACAGTCCTCATATGGTTCAAGAGATGTTTCTTTTTTCGCCATACTTGCAGTAGCAAATTTTCCTTGATTCCACATTTGCAATTTTTTGGGAGGGATCCTTACTCCGCATTTACGACGACAATCTAAAGCTTTTCGTGGTAATTTTGCATAACGTCTGCCTGGGCTTTGTCGGAACACTGAACACAGTGCAACAGGCATGGCTGGGGGCGAAAAAACCGGTAAAAGGATCCACCCAATGAAGGAGGAACAGTGTGGGCCGTCATTTAGTTACGCTTGCCAAGCACGCCTTGTCAAACTGTCACAATTTTTGCCATCCTCCCCTTTCACCCATCTCTGATTTTTTTTTTTTTT
>JYFJ02004953.1:0-11737 GCA_000934665.2 Catajapyx aquilonaris | reverse complement strand
GGGGGGGGGGGCAGAATCAGGCCATCCCAATCGCCCTACATTTCACATGATCGAACTTTTTTGAGTCCTTTTAAAGCACAGCATTTCCTTGTTCCCTCCGTATAATTTGATTCCAAAGTTCATTTTAGCATCCATAATCGCCAGCCCTTGCCAAGCAAGGAATGAAACACAACTGTGCTCGAGACTTTGCCGAAGGAATCGCAAGATCTCAGCGTCTCAAACTCGAATCCCCGCCAATAATCCCCATATTGTACAGGCTTCGCAAGATTCCAAGCTCAGCTCTCTTTGATCATTGCTATACCAAAACTTGGGAGGGAAGTTGCTACCGTTGAGAGAGCAGAAACTCAAAGCTAATGTGATGCAATATCTTGGATTTCTGCAATGCGGATCTTTGCGCGCACCGGGTGCAATACAGTGGGGCTTTTCCACAATCCGGTTTGTGTGAAGGTTTTCACGGGGAGAAGCAGGCGAGAGAGTTTGAAGAAGAAAGACTAGAAAAAAAAGGAGCTGGGAGTCGACAGAAATCACTTTTGTCATTGTCTTCAAGAAAGCTACAAGGAATGAAAGCGGCGTCAGTCCCTGAGCCATTAGACGGAAAGTGAAGGAGAAAAAAAATTTGCAGTGTTTTGTCAGAAGCGTGACAGTTTTTTTTCCTGTAAATGCGCTTCCATTTTGGAGGCACCCACCTGAATGCAACTTTCATCATGGTTCACTCCTTGACATCTTTTGTCTTTTTTCCTGCTCTATTATGTATAATTCCATCCCGCGAAAAGAGCACGAGCGTGATAGATTCGAAGGAAGAGAAAAAAACCTTTGCACAGTTTTCGATGATATACCTTCAAGACCATGCAAGGACGACGTCTTTTTGCTGCCGGATTCTGACCGCTGCACTTCCCTTTTCCGCTTACTCTTTTTTTTTATTGCCAACTTTAACAGCTAAGTTGCGTAAATCACGCTGCCCCTTTCCTCTTACAGGTGTTCTCGCTATTAACGTCTCCCCGTTTTCTTTTTCTGAGCTAAAAGAACAACCGAAAATGGGCGATTATTCACCGGGTTTCGCCGTGAGTTTGACGTTTCCATCCCACTAAGCTGAAAATAAAATTCACTAATTCAATTCACACCCATCGCAGCCAACTGAACCTGAATAAATGAGACCTAGCTCTGTCGACGTTTCCCACTGTTGAAAGTTGTCGAGTGACAGCAGGTACCAAAAAAAAGAAGTGTAAGAAAAAGAAAAAGAAAAACTAGCCCCCAACTAATCTTCCATGACGTTCACCTTGGACAGGAAGAGAATAGTTCTAGGCAGCCACAAGGAGGGGTGCAGAAACAAAAGAATCGGAGCCCCGTGCTGGAAGTAAAGGTGTGCTGGAGTAATCTGGGAAAGGTAACCTATAATCACGACCGTGCCTTCAGCAGTCACGACGGAAAACTTTGGGCCCCCAAGTCTTTTTTCGGCGCAAAAACGTTACCATCTTAACTTTTGTGCAGAGCTAAGAGTTTCGACCACGGATGCTGACACGTCCACTTTAACAATCTCTTGTTTAGAATCAAGGCAGAAGAAAACGTGCATTTCAACCGGGTATGATGGGCGACTATAAAGCTGGGGAGAGAGAAACTATAAACCTTGTTTTTTTTACAAGTGGCATTGATGTTGGAGCGTGGTCGCAATAATAAAAAAATTTGTAGTAGGGAAGAAGGGCACTTATCTTTATGACGGACATCGCGACAATACTGAGAAGGTACTTATTAATGGAACAATGCGTTGAAAAAGGTCATAAGATATACCTATTGAAATGAGACAATGTTCTGGTGCACGATTCCGGTTACATGCCTTGCATTACTTTCTAATCCTTCGGTGATGTTGTGCATTGTTCGCCATTATAATTAACGTGCTTTGAATACTCCCGCGGTTATATAGTTCGAATGTTACGAACTTTCGCTTTCGAACTCGGTTCTAACCAGAGCACTGTAATTAATTACCAGTGTGGTTTTGGGCTATATAGAAGCAAGGTTTACGTGTGAACTGTAAAGAACTGGACAAAAGTAAAAGTTATAATAATTCGCCAAAATTTTGAGGTGTCCGTTTTCTATTCATAAGAGTCATAAGTTCAGTAGACTACTGTAATTCGCTGCATGAATGTATTCAGAGCCAGATTTCCTGAAAGTTTTAGACGCAGGAGAGGAAACAATGCACCGAAAAATTGGGAATATGACGACCTTCTCATTCATCCAGCAGGAAGTCACAATTAACATGAAAATCTCACAGTAAAGGTACTTTCAATGAAGGTTGGCAGCACCTGAAAATTCCTGAGTGAACGATACAGATTAGGGAAATCATACATTTTATAGATTTCCTCCTGTCAGATCTTACAAACAAGTTTCCTAATTTGGAGCCATAAAGAAAAAGATATGCGATTTTTTTTTGTTTCATTTTAAAACCCATGCACACGGTGTCCATTGTTCTACTTCTTTACCTCTAATTGCATTACTCAACTCCACTGGCTTAATCCGGACAGGTTTTCTGCTCGGGCTCTCCTCCGACGGGATTTTCATGGATCTGAAAACACTGCACAATGGTGCCAACTACTTTTCCGTTAATGAGCTCCGATCATCTCTTGATCTTAATTGGGGAGCGGAACTAGCGCCGCGTGCCACGACCGAGATGGAAAGAGCAGAATGGCTGCCTCTGCAAACCCAGGCCAGGCAGCTCCGGGGATTAACCCTCATAATTCAACCCCGGGTAAAGGAAAATGCTCTTCGCTGATTTAGTTCCCCCTCTCCCACTGTTGCAGATTTGGCCCCGAAAACGCCCTTCCGATTCCGCCGAAAAGTGTGTAATTATGGCTAATTCTCCTGGCACAACAAACGTCCTCATAAGGGGCTTATTGCACATCTCAGCTCTCTCAGCAAACACTCTGATTACAGGACTGATTCTGAGCCAGCAGGATATTACCTACGGTTCTTTCCGGAGCTGGGGAGTATAGACGATTACATCGCATTACGCAAGCGCTCTTTCTGCAACACAAGGAGGGGGACGAATAATGTTGTGCTATAAATCGCCTAATTCATTCCAACAGGATAAAGTCTGGGACGACCGCATCTGGGAGGAAAAACGAGCCTAATTTAGGGGGGGTCCCAATCTTACACGCAAAAGTTTCCTTTGGGAGAGTCAGGTGAACGACATCAAGAGACGGCTGTTGCCCTTCGGAGATAAAGGCCACCGGGAGAAGTGACATAACGCCCACTCATCTCAAGGATAACTGCGGGGAGCATTCCGCGACTAGTTCAAGGGAACTTCATTCATCACGGCCACAAGTCGTCGAAAATGGAACTATCCGGTGTGACATCTCTAGAGAATATTGCACACAGCATAATATAATAGACATGAAATTATGGGTGTTTCACGGGTCATTGTGCGCCAGCCAGTTAATAATTGTGGGTGCATTTGGCCCACATATTAATAGCTATTGTTTACTACGCAACTGACTGGATTGCGTTTGGCGGTAACGTGATATGGAAAGTAGAGACCGCAATAATATCAGGCACACTGTATACCAAACACATGTTTATTTGAGGTGCGTAATAAAATGCTGAAACGAAATGGATTACTTTAGTAGGCTATTATAAAGACAAACTGTGCCCCAAGGATACGTGCTATTGTTCCGTTCGCTATAATTACGGCCCTATAGAATGCGTTTGGGTACGTACTACCATATACTGTATGTTTTACTGTAGGGCCATTGAGCAAAGTACGGCCCAGAGTACCCCAGTATATTGTCGACAACTACAGTAGACCTTTCCTGTATAGTTGAGTCCATGTTCCACAAAAAAAAATCTTGAACAGGCTCTCATTATGAGCGATAATTTATGAAAAATCCTCCTAGACCAAACCAAACATTTCGTAATGGGCAAGTTTCCTCTGAATTCAGGGTTCATTACAGGCAGGTCTAGACTGTATGAAAAGGCCCGTCGCATTTTCGTCTCATTCCATCGAACTATGTACACTAGTGCATAATGAGATATTGTCTGAAAATACAAAGAAATAAATCTCTTTGCTCTGTGAATATCGTCTTGCTTTGCAACTATAGTTTTGTGTTCTTCTTCAGTTTTCGACAGCAACCAGTGGCTAACACACGACGCAAAAACCCTGCATTTAATGAACTCTCCCTTTAGATATGGGTAGCCGGCTATGTGCTATCATGCACCTAATGATCATTATCCGCATCATCGCAAAAACAGGAGCAACGATCGCGGGCTCCATTGTTAAAAGCCTCCCCGACACAAAGCAAACAGGCTGGCACTATCGGGTCTCCCCCAACACACCGATGCTATATATACAGTACAGCATACACACGCCATATCGAGCCAATAACCCTTTCTCGTTGACGAGACCTACCTGCCACAAGGTGTCTGTAGTACTTTTCGTTCTTGCTAGTCGCAGGGGCGGAAGTTTGCAGAGCAATATCCCCTGACATGGTACGTGGAAATAACCCATAGGCTACATCACTGATGGCCCCCTCGCGCCCCCTTCACTCGATTTTCTTCGGATAAGCAGCCAGCCAGTCCTCATGATCACACAGGCTTGCCCAGGGCAATCATCCAGCCATCGCCATGGCGACAGCATACACATAGAGAACCTCTGGCCACAGGATACAAGCTTCGTTTCCCTCCGTCCGTGCAACAGGTACAACCTCACAAAAGGTGTACCGGGCTTCAAAGTCTCTGTTTTCAGATTGTGCTTAGAGGGGCCTTCCAGCGAAAAAGGACCTTGAGAAAATGGCCGAGGGGAATAAACCACCAATTCACCCCTCGTGCGGAACACTGGTCCACTGTTGTTGTTGTTTTTTTGCTGGCTCAGGTATTCAAGAGTTTCCGCAGACTCATTACCGCCAATTACACTCGATTCCAATCATCAGGGGGGCCGGACCGAAAAAAAAAAAGTTGCGCTGATATTCCAGCGATGGGAAAGGTCAATTTACATTGTACTGGAAGGCCGTAATTACTATATGGATGGCAGAAATTTATAAGGGTAGCAAATCATTTAAAAACAAATGCGCGTAAATTCAATTTAAATTTCCATAACCAAAATGCATAATCGCAGTTGACATAACCGCAAATGTTGCATCCACAATTTAGCAGCATATTCCGTTTTACAAGTCAGACAACAGATGTCCGGGATAGTTCAAGTGTAACTAACAGGACTGTATTTAAAAAGACACTCATTACTATCTTTTGGCCTCATTTCGCACTTGGATTCCCTCAAAAACTCCGCATCCTCTGGAAAGGAGGGGGGGGGGATGCCCAAATATCAAAATTGTTACGAGAACACAATGCGTGTCATATGGAGCGTCTCGGACAATGAAAATTCCATAATGGTTACACGGTTCCCATCCCTATCTCCCCCTCCCCTGTAGTACCTGAATGCAGGGGGGGTCTAAACGGAACAATTTCTGTCTGAACTGCCACCAGCACGACAACTTCCGTTGTCGTAAAAATAGAAAATGTCGCCCCCTAAATGCACTGCAATAACCGCAAATTTTATCGCTCAAATAATAGCAACGTCCCTCCCCCTCTGCTTTTACCCCATATATTTTCACGACCACGGTTATGAACCTAATATCCTACTCCTGCAGCTAAAAATCATGGCAGCGCAATTGTTGGTTACTATATACTGTTAAATCGGAAAGAAAATAGTCCACGGGGCCACTTTTCACTGAAGCAGCTGCCTAACCGAAATAAACTTGTGTATCTCCTGTGCACTTGAGACGAAACGAAATGGTGGACCCTCACTTGGGAAGGTCCGGATAACGACTACTGCCTGCTGGGGTTGAGCAAGAGAGCAGCAGATGTGCTGGATGCCCTTCACCTTTCTCTTTTCCTTCCCATCAGCGTACCTTGACTACCTTTGCTTGCCACGCCATGCTACCAACTCGACTGGAATTATATACCTCCGGCACCCCTCTCTTTAAAAACCCAGCCCACCTTTTCCTTTTATCTGGTCGTGACGCGACCTTTATGTCAACTTTTACGCGTCCGTAATCACACGGTCCAGCAGATGGTCCTGACACCTCCATTTCAGTTCAGCATGAAGAAAAATATAGTGTTGAGGCGATGGCATAAAAATTCCATCCTGGTTTCCTATATCTTTGAATTGTCGAACCGATCTTCACAAAGGGGGTGTGGTTCACTGTGCACATTAAAGAGTCCAGATACTGTACACGAGAAAATGCACGAAAGCAAAATTGCATTCCGATTGGTCTGTGATTCACATGTCCCAGGCAGAAAACGTTCCGAGAAAATATATTTCCACAGATTTCCGCAGGGAAGAAGTTACGAATTGTTTATACTATTAATAATTGTGCCAATACAGATTTTTTTTCCGCACTCGTAGACACTTCAAACAAAAATCATGACCGTGAGCTGAAAGAGAAATAGCACAGAGTCCAAATGCATTTTTCGGATGCAAAAACAAACATATACAGAGAATACAGGCATGAACAATGCCAAAGCCATGTTGCAGCACTAATGGAACAGTACAAAATATGAAATGGTCGCACCAACACCAGTGGTTACCCACAAAGTATGTGAAATGCGGGCATTGTGCCGCCAAATATTTTCTAGGGGGTGTTTTCCAGCTGCAGCATGAGTAGATGAAACAACCCAAAATTCTGTTCCACTATTAGGTTAGAGCAATACGTTGTACTGCACAGTCAACCAAACATTAAATAGACCGGTCTGTGCGTACCTAACTGGCTTATTTGCAGTGTGCTGAACAGACAAATTGTCAGCCCCCAAACGCGAGCTTGATTTGTAAGTCCCAATGTATTTTTTTACCTGTCACATCATTAACGTCCGGAGTTGACTAAAACCCAAACACCGACGAAACGTAATTCCTCGCGATGTGTAGCAAAATGTCCAAACCAAAAAATTCATTATTAGAATCTGCGGTATTTGAATATACATATTTTACAACCCAAATCGATAGTCGTGTGGCCATAGTCCCATAAAAATATTTTTGTCGGCAGCTTTCAGGTCACCCAAACTATATAAAAAAAACAACCCAAGACCTTTTCCTCTTCTTATATGCACGACCCCCCTTATTAGCGTGGATTATAAAGTGAGAAATCGTGACCTCGTGACTGGCGGGGGTCACACAATGCCGCGTTTGAAGCAATGTCACCGTAAGATGGCAGCAGGACAACCTTTTTTCCTATAAATCAATGGGGGCCTTTAGATTGTGATATGGGTGGATAAATGAGGACCCAGGTTCAATGACCGGTGGGTATATATATGGGTGTGGGGGAAGCAAAGAAAAGGCATTTTTTTCCTATCCTCCCCACACCACCCTCTGTCTTCTTTTTTCCTTCTGGTTGGGGGCTTTCCAGCAGTGATCCAGACTCATTTTGGTCCAGAATGGGATACGGAGAAAATGGGGAGCTGTGCAGGGGTCCTCCCCGAAGATTCTCGCACGGCCTTCATTTTCTCCCTCCCTATTTTCGGTGGGAAAAGCAGCAGGGGAGACTTCATCGATAAAGGTGGGTACACTGTGTGTATACCACCACTATAAAGCAAGCTTGAAAAAAACCACCACAACACATTGCAATCACAGGGTCACGGTCAATAATTTCGTCGCTAAGTATGCCCAATTTTTTGGGGGGAAATATTTAGTTGAATTTCCCCATTGTTGTTCACCTGTACATAGAACCTGGCTGATGACTTTTCAGGCTTTCAGAGATTGACAGCTGTGACGCCTGGGAAGCTGACATGCCTTGATACCCATCAATATGTCCGGTGCTGTCCTACTAACGGTGTACGGACCTGTCATCTGGCAAGCTTTTGGACTCATGTCCCTGCACAGAAGCGCATTACTCGACACACCAAGGCAGAATACTAAAACAGCCAGATTTGCATAAACTGAAGGAGACAAGGTGTAAAGTTTCCGAAGTGTTGTGCAGTACAGTGCGACACAACTGGAGATGTCGTCCCGAATTAATTGTGTCTCTGGCTCTAGCTCACCTTGTTATACGAAATAAAGTCTCTCTAAACGTTTCCAGGTCGATTCCACCTGGGAATTCGTCGCAAGTCGAATCTATTGAATTATAACCCAGTTGCTTCGGGAAGTTCGTAGACCTCACTCAACTTCCATTTCCTGCCTTCGTTCGTATATGGCATCCCTTTTCTGTTGTCGCCGATGGAACAATGAACTCGGGTTTATTGCGACTATACCACCATGCAACTCCCATTGATTACCTGGAAAACTTTTCGGACAGTTGCACGGCGGAGGCGGCGGGTGAAAATTTAAAATGCACAGTCTGCTGTTATTAAGTTAGGCCTTTTCCTTGAGAACCAAAGTTTTTTTTTCATACCACTTCCAGAACTTTCTAAGCGATATGCATCCCGGTGAATGGAACTGTACAGGTCGGAGTTAAATAACATTTCCTAAGAGCCACTGCCCTCGCAAGTGCAATGTATGGTCCGCGTTTCGATTTTGACATTTCCCACCACATAATAGCTCATGTCAGCAATAATTCAACTAGGATCATTTTGGTATATCTCTTTACCTGTCATTAATATTGGGGAGTTCCTCGCTATAGTGAGCTGAGGATCAAAACATCCACCGGAAATTAAATAAGTGCAATATTATGCAGTGGGTTTTAAGGGTGCAAGACCATATAACGATGTTTTCTCATTTTGATTGGAACAGTCGCTCAAGTATACACAGAGAAGCCAGGAAGCCGTATTTCACTTTTCGAAGAGAGATTGCCACTTTGTTGAACAACGTACTGAGCTGATGGAGGCGTAAAGTACCGTTACTGTAAACACCTGCACCACACACTGTACACCAGGGTGGGAAAGAAAAGTGGGGCCCTGTTTTCATTGAGTTATCTCATACTATACGCCTATACTCGGCCAACATAAACTTCTGACACTGTATGGAGATGTTAGGAATTCGAAGGAATCCTGACTAGCCATGCTGACAGAAATAGGCCATTTTTTATAGTAATTTAATCTCGGCAGAACATGCTGGCTAACGCCGGAAATGAGACACACTCAGAAGTAAATTGCGGAAATTAATAGGGAAAAATTACGACTTTTTGGTTCCTTCTCTGATGAGCATGCCGCTAATATTACACTGATATTTCCGGGCAAAAAATAGGTCACATCATTTACTGATGATAAACGTTTCCAAAATTCATTCTGTCCTGACAGAAAAAAAGAATCAGGTCGTCCTTTATCCTTCCCAAGCGATATATTCATATATATTTTTGGGGACCTTTTTGGTCTGTGTGTCTGTGTGCGATGGGACGTGTTCTCGAAGCTGGCGACAGCCCTTGTCTCTTGGCTTGGCTGTGGGTCCCACCTTCCCGGATCGACGCTTTCCGAAGAAGCTCAGACGCGCTTGGAAACCGGAAAAAGAAGGGCACCGGAATTTCAAATGAGAAGCTCTGCGGCATATAGAGAGAGGCATATAGCCCCGTTGGAATCCGGTCCTCTCTTCTTTCTTTTTTTTTGTCACCGGGACTATGCAGCGACCATCAACTTTGGTCCACTTGCTCCTCATGCCTGAGTTTCCTTTTTGCCCTTTTTTCGAACGAAGGAATGGGTAGGGGAAGAAAAAAAGCTGGCACGTACTGATGCTTTTAATCCGCATCGTCGCCTTTGCAGAGAAAATTTCCGCGATTTTTAATGTGCGCTCGTGACGACAAAATTAAATCATTTTCACTTTTCCACCCCGATGCAAGTACCGGAGTTTATTGCCAAACGCATATATTTTTTTAAATGTCAAAGTTCACTCAGTTGAAGCAGTGTCCTCACCTACATTTTTGTGCCCGAGTGCACTACATTGACGAATTAGTTCAATGCAATGTATTGTGCGATCAGGGCCTTCTGCTAATAGCAAAAGTAGAAATAATCATACGGAATACCCCCCCCCCCCAAAAAAAAAGCGTTGGGGACCAATCATTTTAATTTCCCATCGGAATCTCGAGTGCGAATAGTAAATAAAAAAAGAGGTCCCCGGAATTTCCCATGGCAGAAATTGGCTGGAATTCGACCGAGGGAGTGGTAATTGCACGCATTTTAAATTCTATGCGAGTAATGCTGCCTTCGGAGCAGAAACAATCCAATCGATAACTTATTTACGGGCATGCCTTTCGCCTGACGAATGCGATTGGACTGAGGGCACAGGTCTCGAACATGTACCAAAAGTACGTCTGCTAAAAGCAGCTAAGCCCCACTCTTTTCCCGTATAGTCCATTAAACATGTAAATTATTCGCGTCTAAATGCTAATCTTTCTACTTATGCTAATGATCTGGACGCAAACGACTCCTTTGGCGATACAAGTAAGAATTTACTCTCACCAGATGTGCAGAAAACGAGGTACAGATTTCATGTAATTTTGGCGCAGGTTTATTTCGCCCTTGGCTTGCTTCAACCTTGCATTATGTATCATCTCGCACACACAAAAAAAATCTTGATTATTTTTTAAGGAAAATTGCTATGGGACTTCTGCCGGCCTATATAGAAGCAATCCAGGGCTGTGGTTGTAAGAAGATTTATTTTCTTCGAACGTTCTGACCTGGCAGCAAGGAGAGAAAAAAAAAATCAATCTGTTTCAGTCTTCACGCATGAAGAAATTCTAATGTTCGTTACCATCAGCCATTCCAAACACCATGATGCGAAAGCGAGAAAAGAAGGTGGTATCGTTTACGCCGGTAACGAGCCAGGCGGAACGTCATTTTAAATTGGATACGTGACATACATTATGCAAAAAAAAGAGGAGCTTAAGTCCGTGCCAAATGAGGGTGCTTCAAGTGGGAAGTGACAAAAGCATAACACTATAATGAGGATTGCTAAAAACCAGGCAAGTTTAATTAATGGCAAGGAGGACTAATTGCGCTTTTTAATCCTGTAGAAGGTCTGTGACTTCTCAACTAAATTCAATATGAAGCAAGGAGTTTTTTGCGTGATTGGTGAACATCATCTGGGATGGAAAACTGTTCTGACACTGAGCTGGATCCAGCCATTACAATGATCATTAGTTTCCCCCCCTTGCAAAATAAATGATCGCGGGTGTATTTTGGTAAAATCATTAGACCTCACGCTACTTCGCAATCTATATAAATCGCACAAAAGCTCTGCGAAGTAACATATGAGTCAAGTGACACTCAACCCCATTCATCTTGTCAATGAGAGAAAAGGTTATTCGTTTCACAACGGCGATGATTTTGCAGACAACCAATCATGTAGCCAGTAATGCTCTTCATAAATCTCTTTCTGACATTATCATGTTACCATGTAAAATATTTCTGACCTTTCTCAACAACAGATAAGAATGATTGCTTTATACGATCTGAAACGAATCTTTTTTTTTTGTAACTTCCTGACAAAAAGACAAATTAATCTTGGAAAGCACACGAAATCATCAAATGTACTCAGCTTTTTATCCACTATATAAACTTAGATTGCGGCAAAGATCAAAAGCAATTGCGTTGTTTGTACACATTTCAATTCTTGCGATTCAACCTCGAAATGTGACAGTTTGAACAATTCGTATCTAGACATGCTGTAAATATTTAATGGGCGATAGCCCCTTAGTAAGACCGTAGCATAGATTTCAACAATGAATTTCTTCAACATCTTGTTGTTACGCTTTTTTTATTCGCCCTAACTCAAGTTCTGCTGTAGGTAGAGCTTCCAAATTTTGAACACAGATGCCCACCGTCGTGAAGTGCA
>JYFJ02004952.1:0-28222 GCA_000934665.2 Catajapyx aquilonaris | reverse complement strand
CGAGGACCAAACAAGTCCCTCGTCTCCTGTCGCCAAGACTTCTGCAAGAGCGACCGTTACGGCTGATCCTGCTCCGACGCCATCTTGTGTAGTTAGTCTGCACCCTGCAATTATACAGGAACAGACAGTGTAAGAGATATCTTTGCTAATAAAATACAAGCAAAGAGCCGGATGTTCTTGTCGTTCAGAATGATCATCAGCTATTGCCGAAGTCAGCAGACCATGGTAATTTATGGCACTTGCAAGCAGCATGCAATTCACTTGACCTCCATCAAACTAGAGGCGAATTCTTGACCACTGGCAAAGGACACTCATTACAATTCCGGCCAATCCACATTTTAAAGTCGCAAAAAAATATTTAGAACATCTGATAGCTTATCATAATTATGTTATTTTCTCCAGCTGACTGGTGCCTGAGAGCCTCTCAATGTCCAGTTTACGGATCAATGTCATTGCTATGCTAATTGCTGCTCTCGAGATCAGGACATACCCGAACACTATTTCTGCAGACTGTTAAGTGTCATAGTACTGATAGTTACTTGACAATTTCTCTCAGTACTTGCTGTCATTTCCATTATTCAACAATGATTACGACAGGTGATACTCCTTCCAATTCAATACCACTGGGATACTCCAAAGTAGGAACCAACAGTAAGTGTCAAGAGAATAATGTGCAGGTGATACAAAAACTCCACAATTCCTACCATTCAATCATAATTCTACTATTGTCATTTAACCATTTCATTGCCTAAATTAATATTTCAATGAAGTCTCTCATTCTCAACCTCCAGCCCATTTCTTGGCCTTGCATAACACGCCGTTTCTCCAGAATGCGGTGACGAAGGGAAAAGACACATGCCTACAGACACGGATTATCATTTGATAACAAATAAAATACCAACCGAAGAAGTGGACAAGGCGTCCGACTGCTAATCGGGAGGTCCTGGGTTCGAGTCCCTAGGCCGGCGATCCTGACCGTGGTTTTCTGTGGTTTCCCACTGTCCTCCCAGGAAAATTCCGGTGTCGCTTCCGTAAGTAACAGGCCACAGCCACCCCCTTCCTTTCCTATCCTTGACCCATCCGTGGGGAGGTGCGATGTCCGTGGGAGGTTTCTGGCCCGCACCCAGGGGATCGTGTGCCTTGAATGGCTAGGAAGAGTGTAACATGCAGCATGGATAAACGTCCTCTTCTGGAGCTTCTTCTGGTACAGGTGCCATGAAAGGTAGAAATAAAGTCTGAAGAAAAACGGCTACTCATCAACTACTGAGAAGTAGCCTACATACACAAGCCGCATCAAGACAAACCGTTCTTTACTGATGCATCAGGTTCGAAACCCTTTTAATCCAAAATACCTGACATTTTTAAATACTCAAGTACGTACTGTAGCCTACTGGCTCCATGGGTAAGTGGAACCAGAACTTGCACTGAATCGAACCAGAAGCTATACCAGACCTGCTTGTTCTCGCCCGTTCACTAGCCTCTCTTAGGGCGGGCAGCACTTACTGTTAGTGGCCGGCCAGCACCACAGGGCGAGCACAGGTGCGGACACCGGAGCTCGCAGCCTTTCCTTCTATCCAAGTCAGAACAACTGTGACACGAAATGAGGGCGAGTAGTGGTAAAGCACGAGGCAGGCCTGGAAATATTTTAATATATGTAATAATGTACGTATAAGAACGACAGCGTTGCATCGCGCTCACTCAGACCTACATCAGACGAGACGTCATTCAAGTCAGCCCTGGTAGACACGGACAAGTATGCAAGTAATTACACCACCCAATGCAACTACAGTATTTGAACTGGTGGTCACGGTGTGTGCACTATAATAAATAAATCTGGAAATAATTATCATAAACTCTTATATTATGGTGTTGGAGGTGGTCGCAGGTGGTCCTCTTGTTGTAAAGTCTTCACTACAGGTTCTCTCCGCATTTCCCGTATTGCCCAGTTTTGGAACTATGTTGTAGTATAATATTATATGGTTCCTTACGTTGCACGCCTTCCACATTCACAATTCCATATACCTAAAGTATACATCAAGTATTATTTTCAATTCTACACCTCGAGATGGTTAACTTCAGCCAGTGACCCTATACGGCATACTGAGACAAACACTTCAACACAACAGCAATACATCTCTAAGTTACAAAATATTGGCCATCACTTCTTGAAAACTATGGACGCTTTTTAAAGACACGCTTCCAGAGAGCCGATGATTTTTCTCCTTAATGAGACAGCCCGAATGTATACAAAGACAGCTAAGAACAAGCCGGAACCGTCGTTTAGTGTTTAACAGTTGAACAAAAGTGACACTGCGCAGAGCTGCCAGCGGCCTGACCAAGCCCAAGAAATACATGTTACCAGATACTGTATACGAGAAGAGCATGGGCCCCTAATCAAGATTATCTCCCTACAAGATTTAGCAATCAATTCCAACCAATTTCATCACGTACTGTACTACCGTTTTTGTAACTATTAAATATGCAGACTGAACTTCTATTCTATGTTATGTGAGGATTTTAGTTAGCATTCAATGTTTCAATCACACAACAGAGCTGCTAACGGACGGGGATGGAAGACAGATGAGAAGGACATGAGACAGAACTTAATGCCAGAAGAAAGTTTCTGCAACGTAACATGCAATTCTTGAAATTCAACTAACACGCCATCATTGTTACGATACGGGACCTTGTGGCCTACACTACACATACCCAATAAGAGAAGGTTTTCTCTCCTTATTTAAAACTATAGCCTGAAAATACTATTTACGGAGCTGACTATTGTTGATCCAGACCCAGACGTTATCATCAAATCAGACGCTCGGGCCTACCTTGTCCCACTCCAACCAGAGGAACGTAACAAGTTGCTCCAGCATATGGCATACTTGTGCAGCCAGTTATCACAGCCACGGCAAAGTTCCAATGAAATATGATCCAAAAGGAATATCCATACCGCCACTCATTTCCTGTGAAAAGTCGAGAATTTCTTATACCAGCTACTAGATTTTCTCATGCATGACCTTGTTTTTTTTCCCCTAAACTACAGAAGTACCACTTGGTAATGTCTTTGTGAATATTTATTTATGAGAGCAGGAGAGTGTCTAGTGAATAATCATTCCCTACTGATGCCTAGGAAGATCTAAACGATAACTTATCACCATCGTATCGGATGTCCAAGTCGGAAGCTCCAAAAACTCCAAAAGTAACTCTCTAAACATCCTCCACACAGTGACACTATACGGACTCACCCTCCCATATTACTTCAGCAGACAACTACTTTCAATAAGTTATCCTCCAATACACCAATGGGCAGATAGGCTAGAAAATATTTACCAAGACCAACTTCCTACGCAACCAGGTCACGCAACCAGGTCTCCCAACCATGTCCCTCCAAGTCGCAAGAAAGAGGAGGCCATGCAGATTGACAAAATGGAAACACCGCCAATCACAAACAAGGAGCGACCAGTGTGATTTCACATGCATGTGCTGTACTACATTGGGACCTGTGGGATATAACCCATTCACGACATTCAGTGAAATTATCTGCGAGCAAAAACTTTTTCAAAGTTATAATTTTTCAACCTGTACGTTATGAAACTTGAATTCAATTAACTCTTTATTAAACGAACCATGAAATCTCTGGCTGTCTGGTTGATCCTAGCAGATTGGTAAGTAAGCCTGGATATCTGTGTGTTTGTTGCGGACGGTTCCCGAAACGATGCACCACATCTGAAGTGTTGTTGGTTGTGGTTCACTCCAACCTCATCACCTACGACACAATCTTTAAAACCACTTTTTCATCCCAAAGAGCTCATTTCTTCCCATTAATATGATTGCAAGAACCACAAACAATGGTAATAAATGTACGCCAATCAGTGTAGCACATGTGACCTAATAGAGACCTGCAGCCGGTGACTGGAAAAGAACTAACAGCACATTCTGATACGTGCTCAGCCGTTATGTTGACATGAAAGAGCGGAATCGGGCCATCCCAGCTTCGACATGTGAAACCACACCAATACACCAATATCCAAGAATCGAGAGGAGACACCATTTTGCTTTCGATGACGTAATCAGCCAAGCACAGAATTCGCACAGCATCTGGTCACAACAAGTCAAAAAGTCCACAAAATCATCAAAACTTGGCTACACAAAACGACGATTCGTTATAAAAAATAATCATGATAATAATAAACAGGCCAAGACACGTCCTTGAAGGAGACCTGGTCTTATTTCAGAGGTGCCAATGCCACGTGCGCCCAAAGCCAGTAATCTTTTGCGGCTGTTGGAAAGAAAGTTCCCAATAACAGCTCCTCACCTTCTTCCATGTCTCCTCACGCCGATACAACCTCACAGACTCACAGACTTAGAAATGTCATATTCCTAAGCTCCAATAACCCTTTTTAATATTATTGCATGTACCAATTGAATTCCTATCCTGAATCTCACTGACATATTTGCCCAACTATGCAGCATGGCGACACGGAATGAACTTTCCATCTTTTTTGACACTGGTCGAACTCAATAAAGCAATGACTGCTTGTACTCAAGTCCGCCCTCGCCTAAACAGGATGGTTCTTGGATCAAGACAACATTATTATTGAAGTGCTCCAGGAAATTGAATACTGGAACATGGAGCAAATAGTTTCCTTAATTGGCCAGAAGGTTTATATAAGTTGAGTCCCAACCCTCGAAAGTGTAAAACGAGAAGCATGGAGGACACCCCACGACACCCCCACATTCCAGCTTCCCATTGAGCTCGGCACTCAACCGTCTGTGTTGTGAATCATGGCAACGAATAAGTCACCCACAAAATGGTCAATTCTGGATTGTCAATATGGATAAGAAGATGCACTCGAGCCATGGACTTCCTCGCGTCAAAGGCTGGCATTGAAACGGTTGGACAGTCCCACCACGATTGCATGTAAGGGGATATTCCCTCGAAAGGACGTAACGCCCAACATGATGGTAAGGAACAATATTAATCAATAAATTAATAATTCCCTTCACCGGCATCACCGCTCTGGAACAGGACAAACTAGAGCGAAAGTAGACGACTCAGCACATAAGAGAAGATGGTTGGGGCTCCTGGTCCTTGCTCCCTTAACCAGAGAGGTCCAAAACGATGGTTGTCTCGCAACCTGCAAGGAGCAGTGCAAAAGAAAATCCAGACACAAACAAACATGTTGGCAATGAACTTCAGCATCAATAATTAAAAAGAAGAGTTCACTATTATAATTGTGTCATTTGCTAGTGACATGACAAAGTGCTTGTGACATGAGGTGTGTACAAATACGAGTGGCCACATTGAGCCAGAAACAACGATATGTTTTATGGCTATGTTAACTTGTAAAGTTGACGTGGACGAGCAAATTACAAAAAATGAAGACATCCCTTCATCGCACCTTGATTGTTGGGAAGCCATGCCATCTGCGAGAGGAATCCACTATCATGTGGATCAGAAGACGCCATCTATCTACAGGGTGGTTGTAAAGTAACTGCCTATTGGAAATGTGTAATAAAATTGTCAAATATTGCTCGATTTTCATGAAACAAGTTTTATTCTGTACCTTACAATGGGAGAATTTAAACTGCCGCCAGTATGCAACTCCACGCCCCAGGCGGCAGCAGCAGTCCCGATACCAGTAAAAATGGCGCAGAAACTTAGTGCTCGTGAGAAAGCTCAGCTGGCGTTCCGTTTTGAAGTCGGAGGTCGGTGGTTAAAGTGCAGAGATGGTGGCGATCCATACACAGACCTCGTGCCACAGTTCACCCCAGGACCATAAAGCCACTATGGGCGAACCGGGCGAACCATCGCGGTGCCACGTTTTCCTATGTCATCGACGTCGACGGACGACCACTCCTATGGCTGTCCATCACGGATCCCGTGCTCATCAGCTTCGAATGGCAGTTCTTTATGGTCTTCGGGTGAACTGTGGCACGAGGTCCGTGTATGTATCGCCACCATCTCTGCACTTTAACCACCGACCCCCGACTTCAAAACGGGACGCCAGCTGCGCCACTTTGACTGGTATCGGGACTGCTGCTGCCACCTGGGGCCGTGGAGTTGCATACTGGTGGGAGTTTAAATTCTCCCATTGTAAGGTACAGAATAAAACTTGTTTCATGAAAATCTAGCAATATTTGACAATTTTATTACACATTTCCAATAGGCAGTTACTTCACAACCACCCTGTATATGAGGCCGAAAATAATATAGAAAAACATTAAATGGAAAATGGAGTTGTAGTAAATTATTTTACGAGTTATACACTCTCATGGCAACATGGTTTCAGCCCACAAGAATAATCCTGCATTAGAAAATATGGTAAAATCTCAATATATTGACATTATAAATATCAATAAATGTGACATGCTAAAGAGACTACTACTTTGGAAGAAAAATGGCGACCAGAAGCGACCAAAATTCAGAGACAATGAACAATTTACCATACGTTTAAAATGTCTCCTCAAGACATTCTCTATCCTGGCAGCTAATATAAGTGGTTTCCGAAAATACCAATAAAATATAATTAGCTCACCCAAATATTTCTTAATAATATATTAGAAAATCTTGTCATATCACAAATTACTGAAATCAGATGCCTTAAATCCCAACCGATTAAGCCAGATGCCAGAAGTCGGCGCAATGAATGGCAAAACTTTAAAAACATACTAGGACATAATTATATCGACAAGAACCAGCAGAAAGGACAAATAAATCTCCATCCTGCTCACGGAATGCAGGAGTATCCAAGAATCGAGAGAAGACCGATGAGAAGACACCGTTACCATTCGATGACGTCAACAGTCTATTCGCACAGCATCTTATTATCACAACCCGGTCCAAAAGTCCGCCCTTCGTCAACCATCGTCAAACCTTGCTTACAAAAAAACCATCATTCATTATAAAAATAATCATGGCATAATAACAGACCCTAGAGACTTCCTAGAAGGAGACCTGATGCCATCCAACCTTACGCCAATAATAATCTTTTGCGGCTGTTGCCGACAAAGTCCCCAAGTATAGCAGTTCCATATCATCTTATATGTCTCCTCACGCCGATACAACCTCAGACCAAAACATTAGACTTTCCAAGCCATTGAGCCATCCCAAAACTAGTTTCCTACGCAACCAGGTCTCCCAACCATGTCCATCCAAGGGAGGTCAAGCAGATTGGCAAAAGGGAAACACCGAGCCCAAGGCTCCACCATCACAAGGCCAGTCATACCCATGAATGTAGTGTAGTACAACATAATATTATCGATAAGTCCCATTCAATCGTCCTAAGAACCAGATCTCGGCTGTAGTGTCCTGTTCACATTACACGTTTGGACTTATGATTGGGTAAGTGAATGAGAATAAATTTTATTTCAAGACTATAAGTGTATCGGCCGAGCAACAGATACAAAATATCTTAGCCTGGACATTCATTGTTGCAAATGAAGAAGTCGCTAGTCTTCTAAAGGTACTTCTGAGACACTTAGCTAGGACACTTCCTGGCAGTCACAAAATAGAACATTTGAGCAGGTCAATTAGCCAGAACCTCCGGGGAAAACTCTCATGCACAATACTCCTTACGTGATATTTTCAATCATCCCATGAATATCAAAGAAGGCCAACAAAGAGATATCTTATTCACAACCATCTGTCACCAACTAAACCAGTTTCGGATGATGACTGTGCTACGACACCAGTATGTCACCAGTAAGGCATGCCAACAATAAATTGGACGGTGTTATGCAATAATTTGTCAACCCACAAAAATGTCAAAACTAGCTAAGCCCAGGAACATATACCTAAAGGATCCTAAATATTCAATGCAGTTAAAATCACGCTGGTGAAATCTGCATACGTCTGGCATAAATGACCGAAAAGAACACTGCATTAATCTGACAGGTATGACCTTCAAAGTGCTTTTCCCCCAAACTGTTCTCATGTTGACTCACTATTGAATGACAACGTCCGACTGATAGTGAAATTCCGGAGGGACTTCTTTTGAATATGGATTTCAAGAAACACTTTTAAGTGAACCAGTGTCTAGGATGCTTCAGGTTAAAAATAAAGAAAATAAAAAACGTTCTAATTAGGATGTCAGGACATTTCTCACATTGCAATATATTTTGCCACGTACAACCTGCACTAATCATTACTTGCAACGCAAGTGTGTTGCTGGCCAATAGCTCCAGTATATTCCTAGCCATTGGCTGGGAGTGTACTGTGGTTGCAAGTAACGCAAGATGAGGAACATGGATTTATTAAGGAGTCCGCCACATACAATATTATTTCGATTATATCTTATCCCAAGAAAAATGCAATAAACGTCTGGGGCGCTAGTTGCTCTCGTTCCCCGGTTTCAACCTCTGGTGAGGAATGTCGGAGTAGGGTACGCATGACCACATGTTGAAACCTGTACTTATCATTACTTGCAACGCAAGTGTGTTGCTGGCCAATAGCTCCAGTATATTCCTAGCTATAGGCTGGGAGTGTACTGTGATTGCAAGTAATGGAAGACGAGGAACATGGATTGATTAAGGATTTTTCGCCACATACAACAATATTATTTCTTATCACAAGTGCAATATATTTTGTCATTCAACGTTTCAAATATTAATGTATTACTCTTCACAATTATGAAATCAAACATTCGTGAGGTTAGTAATGATATATTAGTAGTAATACGTACTTAGTATTAGCGCTCGTAATTAATCGTAACTTGCAGTCATTCCAGAAATGGCTTGTAATACATCCAGGAAAACACGGGAGTCAATACATTTGCACCCGTTGACGCACAGAGCCATAACATTGATTCAGATAAAGTGACACTAAACAATAGTAACCTAAACATTTAGATGCTTCCATCACATTGCACCCGCTTCGACAATAGTTGGGATTGATCCCAGTGGATAAGACTCACTAACAAGCTGTGATCTATCAAGATGGCCAAGATGGTCTCTCACCATCTAACAAGGTGGAAAAATGCGAGGTACTACGAGAGCTTGAGACACAGTCATTATGACATAATCCAACTAGCGGGTTGTATGAAGATGTAATGACTAAATGGGCCTATGGATACACAAGCTTGGTGGCAAACCAACCTTGACAGCGAGGTTTGTAAGATAGGTAGGTGGACTTCAGCTCTACAACACAGAAGGACCCAGTGGGCATGCTGACACCACGCAATAAATCACCAACAGCGACAGTGGGCCTCGCATGAGCTTCCCAGGACGGAAAATTATACAAGTATGGTGGAGGTAACCGACCAGAGCCTATGGCATTTTCCTACAACAAATTGTTAATAAAAGGTGCTGCATTTTCCCGATCAGCACAATAATAGTCGATAATAGTGAGATGAGAACTACTTAGTGTTTGACGTATCATCACATTATGAATTTTCTAGCCAGAATCTTTCTTAGGTATTTTGTGGCGCCAATGGACGGTATGTCTGTATTCAAAATACCAAGCTCCATACCCCATATTAATAACTCCATATCTACAATCATGTATGTTTCTAGCTTATTTTTATGTTTTCAATATGAAAAAATTGGCAAGGGTCCATTTCTTGCATTTTACAAGATGTTTGGCGAACTTGCTGCCCAATATCCTGTGTCTTCGGTTGTACGGACAGACCTTTACCACGTCTCCTTCTGCCAGAGGGTATGGCACCGTGATTCCCTGGTCCGAGTCGCTTCCGTCGTTACAACACATCGCTACAATCACCTGCCGAGTAATTGAACATTGGTTTATTTTCAATACAGGAAGTTACTTGCATTAATTAGCGCGGGAACGGCCATGCTACCTTTCTGCAGACTTCAAACTACTCAAAACTATATTGCAGATCTATTGAATATTTTATAATAATTATGACCTTTCTGCAATTTTTGATGGTTTTTATAATGTGTGTGTTGGAGAGGGGCCAATGATTAGTTGCAGAGCATACCCTTACCTGCATGTTCTTGCAGCTTGGTGGAAGATAGCAAGGTACTTGGGGGATGTGGCTGTTGGATCCAAGAATTGCAGACATAGACCTCCGAAGCAGAATCTAAAACCAATATTTTTGTTCCTTATTGTTATGAGGTAAGCTGTTCAATACCCTGGAGAGTGGCTTACTTGGAGTTCTGACTCACAATATTTGTCAGATCGTGTTTGTCCTTTATGACGTCACTACCATTGTCTGATTGAATCAATAATAAATTGTTTTACTCGTCAATATTTCAAAGTTCCCTGCCAAATTGTCGTATTCAACAATCAAAGAATATCAGGTGGCAGCCACACCTGCCAAGGCACAACTACCCTCCAATGCTAGCCATACCCTAAGTGGTCAGGGAAAGGGGACAACACAAGCTAAGAAGTGACTGAGTTAGAGACTGAATTAGATGTCGCGAATTAGGGAAGAGATGAGACGGCCAAATCCGGGAGGACAACTCAACGCAACCGACCGGTTCGCTCTCTTACTTGCTTCTAACAGTTATATATATCGCCGATATACATAACTACTACATTTCCGACACGTTGCTTTGGTACCCAGTTGCTACAACTGCCAATGTAGCCACTTGATGTTCGTAAATGTGGCGTAACAGTAATGATGATGCCTTTATGCAGAGGTTTTATTTAATAGGCAAGATTATAACTTCTAGTTTCATTATTTTTATTGTGTCAGATCATCGTTGCCCTTTGTGACGTTACCACGGCGCCACTTCATCTCCCCGCTTGGCAGCCATTGTTGCATGAGCATGGATTGATATACCTAATATGTCCCCATAATTTCAAAGGTTTTCAAGTTGAAGCAGGTGGGCCCCAGTCTCCATTCCCAAACCAAGCCAGAGGTGCCACTCAACCAATGACAATTATTTAAATGACATCTCACTCTCTTCATCGTCCATTCAAGAGATATAAAGATCTCGATGCAGGCTGGTTCTCCAAATCGTCCCAGCAGGAAGCTCACATATATGTTAATAAATATCTGGACTTAACACAATCTCATATTAGCAAACATTACTACCAACAAGAAGTACGTTTTACATGACATTTTACAAGATCCAGTTTATCAGCTGGATTTTTTTTTAAAAAAAAGTCCAGCACAACACCTAAGCAGCAGAAACATGGCAGGGCGTATCATAAAACGATATTCGCCCAATATAAGAGGCTAGAGTAACAATCACTGAGATGTCGACACATCAACTAAATCAGTACACGTTACAAATCATTGTAATACATCAGAGAATGATTATACGTACTTTTAAAAAATCACACATTTTAACAGTACAATTGAGATATGTATACTGCACAGGGGGCACATTGGGCATGCAAGATACCTTCAAGAGCACAGGCCGCCTTTCTTGATGTTTTGTCTATCATGGTAGAAACGCCTTTTCAAATATTCAAAACACCCAAGATATTTAATACACAGCCTGTCTCACTATGTCAGATAATTTATAAGAGAACCCAGATGAACCTTTGAACCAAGGGTTCTTGAAAAGTAGTGTTTGATTACAGGTGTGAGTTGCAACACCACAAGGTTCTTCGGCGATTTTTTCTCCCCATATGCATCTGCCCAGAAAATTCTGAAGTCGTCCAACCACATCGTGGCAAAGCTTCAAGATCAGTGAGTCTGAACTCTCCTTGAGACTTCATGACTGCAATCCTGTTTCTGCTACTGTATGCATCCTTCATATTATGTTACTGTTAGGAAGTCTGTTTAGGGACATTTATGAAATATCTGGCTCCTGCATTTAGTGGACAATCTAATAATATTTTTGTTCCATGATCATGAGAAGAAATGTACAACCAGACCACAGCCATCCCGGAAGGGTAATCATTGTGGAAAAGGACATACGCGTGATGCGCAGATGAATGAGGGCGGCCAGGCCAAAGAGAAACGTGCAGGAACTGCTGAGCCTCTGATGGACCTGTTGGAGAACGAGGACGTAAGAGGCCTACAATCAGAATAATTATTTGTGTGGAATATTTCAAGACACATTATTGTCTAACACTGACCCTTAATTAAATTTATGTGTGGCCCACAATAATACTCAGCTTACATATTGATTACACCACACATGTTAAATTTCACAATGTTCTCTTACTAAATCATTTGAAACAATCATTCATAGGGATTTCTTTACACATCTCACCATCGTTAATTGAATCTGTTTTGCCTCTCTTTGGGTCACAACGGTCGTGGTTGGTTGAATTGCGTAGTGTCCGTCTTACTCCTGGTTCTTAGCCATTTCACTAGAGCAGTCTATGGTATATTATAGAAATAACAACCTGTGTACCCTGTCCATAGTACAAAAGCCGGACAGAGCAGATCTGTTACGGTGGGTGAAGATGAGAAAAGCAACACAACCATAAATCCTCTAATGACAGGAGCCACGAACTGGCTTTAATGAAGATGGTATCGGCGAATATTGGACCGACGGAAGAGCTTGGTCGCAAAATGTCTCATGGGCAAGAAGATATACAACAAGTCACAGCAGGGTTTGTAGGATAGTATATGTGCTTCCCAGCCACTGTCGTCCATAAAGAGGATCTCAGTTGGCATGCAGACACCAAGAAAATAACCATCGACCGCCGCCAAATCATGACGTTTAGGGACATTAGGCGTCCCTTAGAAATTATATGCCGTCAGGCCAACTCACATAATATTGTGACGTGCATCATGAAGAAGTCCTTCATGTGTCCCTGGTAATCCTGGAGCAAAAAGGGCGAATTATCTAACACTTTGAAAACAAAGGTCGAATACGGCCAGATAGGTACTCGTGACCAGGATGATGGCAATAAGGAATTGTGCCTGACGAAGAGAAAGAAACGGTTCACAGCGAGTCATTTAAGGGGTGTGTGCTGCATACAGCCAGAGACTTGCAAGAAAACATGAGTATAACAATGAGCTGATACTTACCTAGGGTGTGACGTATAATCACATTCTGTATTTTGCTTAGCCAAAATCTTTATCAGGTTTTATTGTGTATCCAAAGAAAGGCATGGACTATAAAATACGATACGATTCACCAAGGGCAATAATGTGATATGAACTCCATGCAGACTAGCCGGCATACCGTATTTATGCTTACTTCGACAATTGTAAGACATACTTACAAGTGTGCCGAATATGAACAAAATTGGCAAGGATGACCTAAGACATTTGGGTTCAGCTGAAGTGGATTGTTCTAGAGACAAGGGATATGAAATGGTTTGCAAGAGAATAATTCTTGTGAAACCAAGCAATAGTGACTACAATTACGTTACAATAACCAGCTGTAATGTGCAATTTTGTACATACGCTTAAAGACCTGCTGTTAATTGGGTGTCTCCTGGCCCTACTTCTAATCCTGTCAGACCCTGCTGCATGAACTAAGCCTCATCATGGGCTCTACATTTCCACATCAACCACTCTTCCTGAACCAATTTACCATGCTCAGTCCTTCACAATAAAACTATTCGTGCTTGATGCTAAGCTTGTAGTTCAGTTATTAATATTCAATACATGGCAAATCAGACATGGTCAAGCACATGCAATATATGCGACCATCTGAAGAAAACGTATCCGATGCAAGGCAAAAAGCAACTTTTGAAAACCATTGTGAGCAAGCACAATATATTTGGGCAAGAGCAGCACTTCAAAATGTAATATAACACAAAACACATCCGCATTAAGTTACAGAGTCTGAGACCATTTGTCATACATGGCATTCACAAATCATGAACATTATTCATCACAGTGTAGTTTATGACTACAGACACCACTGTTTGAAGTGCTTGTTATTGTTCAGAATGATGTCCCGAGCAGTCTGTTATTATGTGAACATTGTGCTAAATACATGTGTTCAACCAGTTGTTGACTTGAGTTGTTATTGAGGGTTCTGCAGGCTCGAAACAACTCTTGATGGCAAACTCAGCTTCAGTTGATGATTGGAACTGTAAGGAGAGGCAATTAGGTTGACCTATGCCACTTCTCACAAGGCAGCCGCTGAGTGTACAGCACGTGCGGTCAGTCAGCTCCGATTAGAGCAACCCAGATCCTGGTGATCAGAGGAGGAGGAGGTAATAAAGGGGGGCGACTACAGCGGAAATCGAACTCCTGCTGCAGCGCATGGAAGAAAGGATGGCGACAAGGCTACAGAAGCAAATTAACAGGAACCTTTACGGAAGCACGCCAAGCTCACACCAAGGAAGTGCACAGACAGCTGACAGCGATGTCGGACGAACTGAGGTACGTCAGGGGCCAATGGAACAGTTGCAGATGAAGTCGCGGATATGGAAGACCGAGGTAGATCCATATATGGAAGAATCCTGGTCCAGCTGCGAGGACAGGACAATAAGAGCATTGCACCACTACAGGGTGTTGGACGAAGGATACAACTTGTCGATAGAACGATGTCACAGGCTAGGCAGATTCGTCCGGGGTAAGATCCGCCCCGTAATCCTGAGATACATATACTTCAAGGACAAGGAAGGCCTATTAGCAAATGCTGTCAAGTTGCGCAATACTAAATTAGCATTAACGGAAGACTTCTCGCAATATACCCGTGAAACCAGATGAAGTGTGTCAGTAGGGCGAAAGAAGACGGGAAAACAGCAGTGTTAAGACGTGACCGAGCAAATAAGATCGATGGCAGATTCTATACACTGGAGCAGGTAAGAAGCATTGATGATTTTGCCAGCAGACGGGGAAGGTCAACCAACAGAGGAGACCGGGAACATGACAAAAGATCCAACCAGAAGCGAGCAGCTCCAAGTTCATCGTTAGACCGGCAACTGGATAAGCATCAAAAACTGATGCCAGCACTGTCTGGCTTCCGTTATTAATAGGCCACAGCCGCTTCCTTCCGTCCCTATCCTATCCCAAAAAGCGCAGTAAAATGAAAGCAAAGAGTTCCAGGCAAAACAAAAACTTCCCCCCTAAAGAGCCGATAGGCTGATAACGGGGTAAGAATTATTAAGATGGAAAACAGTAAATCAACATTCAAAATGGTAACATGGAATGCAGAAATGTCAAAAAGAGATGAAGGGCTTGGAAGTATTTGGAGGAATAGGAACTTGGGACATGTATAACGACCAATTTCAGGTTGGTACTGAATGGTCGAGTTTTGTGGTAAAATCGACAAGAACGGCTAAAGTGGGTCAGAGACGTAGGGGGCCGCCTATCTCTCTTGGGTCGATCAAAAGGAGGGATGACAATGTTTATTAAAAATCAGTGGAAGCCAATATTACGTTGTAAATCACCTGAGTATATATTTGTAGAGTTAGAAGTCCCAATGAAATACAAAATAATGTTTGGATTGGTATATGTATCACCATCAGCAAACCTGAATAGTTGTTTAGACCAATTAGAAAATGAAATTATGTGGTGGTGGTGGTGTATTCGGAAGAAGCCAAAATGACAATATTAAACGGGAGAACGGAAGCAGATGCTGAAGGCCATTTAACATTTTGTTCAAATAGAGATAGTACCGTGTTGGATTATGCGATTGTATCCCAGGGACTGCTTCAAGATGTTTTTCACGTTGCAATCTCTTCGCGGTTGGAAAGATAATCTGACGATAACTACTAGACAGGAGTATAATAGGGAAGTCAGCTGGTACAAAAAGGAACAGAGAGCGAAGAAAACACTCTTATTATAATAATACAATACAAAAATTACTGGCTAATAAGAGTACTACAGAATTTTGGACATTAGTGAAAACCACTACACACAAAGAGAAAACTCAACACAAATTGCAGAGAATCAAGCAGGGTTCAGAAAAGGCAGAGGCTGCCAGGACCATATATTTCTTCTTACCCTGCTCGCGCAAAAAATATACAAATACGAAAAGGGGTAAATTCGGTTACAAGAGCCAACTACAAGATGAGCCCAATGCTATTTAGCTTATATTTGTCAGACTTACCGCGAATATATTTACGGAAAACGAAATAGAGGGAGTACCGTTTAACAAAAATGCTCCAGCGATTAATATTTTACAATTTGCGGATGACCTAGTAATTTTAGCGAGTAATCCATTGGCAATTAGGAAAGGCTTACGAATAATGGGAGAATATTTATAAATACATGTGTGAAAAACTAAAATAGTGGTCTTCAGAAAGGGAGGGAGAGAATCATCAAAATACAATTTTTATTGGGATAAAACAAAAATAGAGTCCGGTATCGGAATATAAATACTTAGGCATTCCGTTCGCAATGACGACGCAATCAGCGAGGGCAGCACAATATTTCAGAAATAATAAGGGATTTGCTTCCACAAACGCAATTTGGCCATTATTCACTAAATTAAAAGTGAGACACATAAGCGTAGCATAGGACACCCTCTCCAGAGCCCCCTCCACCCGCCCCTGACATCTGGATCCATTAGTTTCGTCAATGGTGGAAAATGTACCCATAATATTGAACGCAACACTCTTACCCATACACATCTGCAAAGTGCCTGCAAAGGGGCAAACTCGAGTTCCCTTTGGGTACCAAGAACAACGATTGAAGCAAATTTGTATCACCCAGGTTGAGAAAAGTATGACCAGCTCGTAGTATATTGCGTGTTCCAATCTCGGACGTTGAATTTATCTCCAGTTGAATTGTGTGCAGGGATGACATTTGATGAGAGAAAATCACGGGAAAAACAAACGACCCATACCAGCATTGTAGAAAAGAACAGTAAATGGATTCGGACTACAACACAAGCCACAAGTCTCGCGTTTTTGAAGGAAATTATGTACGTAGAAAACTTTCGTTTCACAAATTACAAAGGTTATCAAAAAGTAATTACTAACACAAATGGTCAACAAATAAATCCCACTCCAATATTACGAGCAGGTGTGAAGGGAAAATCTTCAAAATCTCCATAATCTGAACTGCAGCCAATTATTTGAGACATGCTCGCCACAAGTAAAAGTCTGTGGGAAGTATAAAAATGTTTCTCCACTGAACTACTTAGTTAAAAAGAAACCAGTACACACTAGTACAACACTATAGTGACTATAAAATCATTTATTAACCCCAGTCCCAAATAATGACTACAAAGTAAGACATGACACAGGAGCAATTGTTTCAATACTTTACAGGAAGCCTTTTCTCACTACGTGATTGAACCAAGTTATACAGTTAATTTATACATAGTTAATTATATTACAGAAGTATTGATAATTGAGGTAATACTGTAGTGTAGTAGGTCGCAAATTATTGGTGAGAAACCTGTTCATAACGGACCTTGGAGTCAAGGAAGTCTGTATAATTACCTTGGAGCGAAATTTCAGTTCGGTTCCGGTACAGGATTTCTAAGGAAGTATTTCCGGCTCATAATTATGATGAAAATCAGATCAGCAGAAAATTTTGCGGAGAAAAACTGTTCTGTTAAAAAGATATTTTACTGCGCCATCAAGCTAAAACTGTTTATAGCAAACCCAGAATACACGGGAACATGGTTTATTGCAGAACCTTCCTATGCTCTATCCACCACTTTGACACTCGTGGTTACTCTACAGGGAGACGATTATGTAGCGGAATTGTACCATTGCTCACATTTCACACATTCTGTACTGATACTGTAACTCTTTGTATTTCTTTGTATCTTTCGTCTGGAATATGAAATGAAGAGGGAGTGATGAGAAGGGTAGACCATGTCCCTCTCTAAAGTATATTATATTTAATGAAGTGGAATTACATAACTGTCAGAATGATTCAAGAAGTGCACTATATGGCACTTGAACGTAGTACACATGCATGGTACCAGTGCAATAGAACACAAAGCACAGCCGGGCGAATGACGCTATCATGCACCTGCACGACAACCGGATGTGATCTAATAATAACACGTCTGATGTTTTCACGTTCAAAGGATTCGCTTGTGAATAGACTGCAAAGTATGCGATTCGCCTAAGAAGTACAGCAGTAGCTATCGCTGCATTCGTTCAATGGCAGTGTAAGCGTCAAATGAGTAATGAATAACGGAATATCTGCCATTGCCTACATACAGGGTATGTTTGAGATTGACCCAGCATATGGATACACTGTCCACATTAAGAGGACAACATTTCTATGCCAAAATATTACGCAAAAATAGTGCATAGGATAATGGTACTGGCTCAGACTTGTACAGTACACTTGCACGTGTTAGGCAAGTGTGGCTGAGTTTCACTGTCAGTTAAATTTAAGAGGTGCATCATATTCTCGGGACCACGTGGTCGGGTTCGGCATTTATCCTCCTCGCCTGACTTGAGTCCCGCCTGGTGGCGAGACCTTTGGATAAAAGTATAAGAAGAGAAGGGGCGTCTGCCCAAGGACAGACTGGCTCACTCTCTCTCCTGTATCCGATCACTCCTGCAATACACAGTTATACCTTACCCAACTGGTTTTACTACCCTGAGCTAGCTTGGCCTCGAGGACCCAGGTCCGGGGTTCCTTACAATGGCGCTCAATTAATCGGCATTGTGGACCCACCGGTCAACAACTGGCAGTCCAGGTTGAAGTTGCCAACCGCGTTTGAAGGTCAGGCAATGGCATGGTTCGGACCTGCATGGTCAATTTCCTGATTGGGACACATTTGAGTCATCATTCAGGGCCGAATTTGAGTGCGTAGGATACACCTACAAACTCAAGGAGGAAATGGAGAAGCGTACACAGGCCAGTTCTGAGCCGCTCTCACATTTCATAACGGCCATGCAAGGTTATTTTGAGCAGGTGAGGCCAGATGCCAGCCAGCTCGAAAGGGTTCAGTTTACAATGCGTAGACTACACCAGGAGCTGCGGACGTACTTTCGAGGAAATACGTTCGCATCTCTACGTGACCTTGCACAGGCTGCACCAGCAGCCATGGAGGACCTCATGATAAATAGGTCATGGGCACCTCCAGCTGATGCAAGTGCATCAGTGGCACCTCATTTAGCATGGTCATATCCGGCTGCTAGGAATGACCAGGCTGAGAGCGTGACCAATGCGGTCATGGACGCCCAAATGGACAGTCGGAGTAACGACAGTCCGTTCCTCGAATTCAGCAGTCTTGACTCCCATCGTGACTTTTGGGGGTCGTTGCTTTTTGAATTTTTTCCCCCGTTTGATTGGCTTGGTGTTTGATATTTTTTTTACATATGTTCTGAAGCGGTGTCGCTTCAGGTTTTTGTAGTGGGAGGGTATGTCGGGACCACGTGGTTGTGTTCGGCATTTATCCTCCTCGCCTGACTTGATTCCCGCCTGGTGGCGAGACCTTTGGATAAAAGTATAAGAAGAGAAGGGGGGCGTCTGCCCAAGGACAGACTGGCTCTCTCACTCTCCTGTATCTGATCACTCCTGCAATACACAGTTTTACATCACCCAACTGGTTTTACTACCCTGAGCTAGCTTGGCCTAGAGGACCCAGGTCCGGGGTTCCTTATAATATAACCCTTAACTGTATCTTGACGTACACTGGGATGTGCAGTTATAGTACCAGGAAAATGACCAGAAGGACATGCAAACACATACACGACTGTACTTTTCACCGGCGCACACAACGGATGTTATCTAATGACAATACAGCCGATATTTACAAGTTCAATGGATCACCCTCTGAATTGGCTGTGCCGCCGTTTCAACAAAGGACAGAAAAAATAGTGTTTTATTTGACGATTCCAGTACTCAGGAATATTTATGCTTTTTAGGCGTTTGCAACAATCCGAGTAGATGGATGAAGGTACTCGAGCATTCTAAGGCATGGTAGGACGCCTAGCTTATTCTGTGTATCCCTGATATCAAACAGGCCGTCAAAAAAGGACATAACGAAGTTGCATGAAAACACTCGACCCACTATCCATCCATGAGTGGTCACGAATGGAAATCGACACTGAATAATTTTCACCATGTTCATTACAAATGCCAGGAGAATGATGTGTCAGAGAATGGCAGGACGTCAACATCTTTCTCACCATCTATTAAAGATTGATCAAAAGTGACCTTTTTCACAGCGTGTTAGTTTATTAGAATAATGCTCCCGAATATTAATATTACTTATCAAGAAAACACGTCGAACGACGTTATGATCAAAGGTCAAAGTATGTTTTCTGGGAGTCCTACACATGTTAATACTCCGCCACCAAGAAGCCCTATCTTATATTACTGCAACATACACCTGAAGATCTTAAGAGATGGAGCTCCATCGTAATTATTTTGGGACCATTGGAATTTCCACAATATTGGCCTAATCAGTTTTCAATAAAGCACTTCGGCCAGCTTGTTACGATTTTTGTGTGATTATACGTATGACGAAGTCCTCACAGTTTTGATAACCTAGCGTCAGCGTACCATGCATACCACGAATGCAGGATAATGTGACACGTTTAAACAAATGGGGCCTAAATATGGCCTGGACATACCCAGGCCAAAACCAGCTTTTATCATTGATTTTCAAGGCATGACATGCTACCAGCAATATACAAATACCAGCATAAAGCCAATTAATTACGCCAAGGGCATGAATAGGTGACGAAACATACGATACAATGTGTCAAATATCATCGCCCACCACGCAAGCTGGAGAAAAGTAAAAGACTTCGAAGTCGGAGAATGACCACTTCGCTACGTTTTTGATCGACATCAACAAGCAAATACAACGTAACATCCGCCGCAAAAAAAGGCACGGTATGAGAACCTGTCATCTTTCCGAATGCAACCACTCTGAAAAAGAACTGGAAAAGGAGACAAGTGCAACATGGCTGCCTCGTGAATAGAATAAAAGCAACTCTAACGGATTCAATATTATGGACGTTCATCACGCATGATCTCGGGACACCCATACCAACGACATGGTAGATCTCCATCTTACAACCAAGTAAAGGTAGGAGTGAGACACCAACCGACTACCGATGACGCATTTCCTATAAAAGCTAATGTTAACAGCGATGATTACAACGAACAATGACGCTTCAAACCAGATAACCAGAGCTACATACAGTATATCACGACATCGCAGTCCCCAATGTCCAACTCATGACTCGCATGCAGTAATCGTAGCTATAATTCGCCAATATATTTAACAATTGTACCCCTACACGATAATATACCATTTTGACACAATTCAAAAATATTAATGGCAAATGGTGCTTTGGACACCTTGACTGTAATTTTGCAAGTAATATTAAAACACCCGTTTGTATTTTTTTATACGTTGGTGAAGAGACTGGCTTGCCAGGACGGACAACGACTCGTAAATGATAGCTTGATCACACCAATGCAGGAACGCGAGACGCACCAGTCAGATATCTAAAAGGGAATGTGGCGTCAAGTGAGCAAAATCTAAATATTGCCTGACTAGACGAACACCGGAGACATCTGTCCAATAGCATTTTGAAGAGAAGACCGGTGACAGAAATCATCAGGGACAAAATATGACAATTTTTAAATATAATATTATAATTATTGACAATGCCCCACCAGCCATTTGCCTTCTACACGCTCCATCTTCACAAATACCTATTGCTCAGCATCAGCAGACCTGTCCTGCAGCGAAGCGAGGAGACCAGATACAAGCAAATCAGCACAAAATGCGGATCATACTATTTTGGATGAAATTTTTGTGGTGGATTCTGACCCAAGCATAACAGGTACAGTAGGTAGAATGACTTCAACAAGTGTCAAGATGGGCCATTCAAGTCAATGACATTCTCAGACATCGGTGTATTTTGGACTATCCTTACATTCTATGTGGTATCAGCTAATCAAACAAATAAGGACCTGTATTAACACAGAAAGTTTGGTGCCACAACCCATTCTAACTGATAAGGATAAAGCTTATACTTCAAAATTAATGAATAAAATTTACAACAAGATGGGTGTAAAAGCCCTACAAACAACCACTTGCCTGAGGACTGGCCTGTGGAAAGAAAACATGAACACAAAAAACTTCGCCAAACGCCTTGTTCCATCTCTTTATAGTCATCTTATCGCAAAGGCACCGTGATTCAGAAGGTAGAAATCACAGCGACTTTTGCGTTTTTGACATCTGGCCAGAACAATACCAATGGTAAAAGGAGCCCAAGTTCAAACCTAACTTGAGCTGCACACCTGTCTAGTGGACAAAGTGCAAGACCGACGTGTGTTGCATGCAGAGATGGAGAAAGTAATCAATAGTAATATCACAGCACGAGATGAAACTCAACTATTGTTGCCATGCAGAAGCAAGTCTTCTCATCCCACAAAAATATCATTCATTGCTGTTAACACATTTCACTCTGAAGAAGTATCACACATCCAGCTGATTGTCTTATCCTACCTCACGCCAAAAGATAGTGATCATCCCAGAAGTGCGTAGCAGGTGGGGGAAAGTGTAAACCCAAAACGTGACGGAAGTAGTGGTCGACCTATTTCCATTTCACATTGCAACCGCTCCAAGGTGTCCAATTGCACATGAATCAGCACATTCTCACCTTGCCAGACATGGACAACACTGGGGTCTCTCAGCTTCTAAAAGGACGTTGGAAATGAATTTGTCATGATCACAGGAAACGAAGTCATTAAATCAGATGGAAGGATAAAGGATAACAAATATAAATAACAATACTAGATGGTGTGGGGAGTCATTCCAACATGTTCTCGTGCACCTGCATCATATCACTTACCAAAGAATATTATAGATATGGCAATGGAGGTGGTATGGAGCTATGAAACTCCACTCATATCATCATCAGTGCAGTCATGGGGTCAAAATTAATTTTCTGAATATCCAACCATAATACAAAATTGTCATTGGTCAGTTTACACACTAATTTAGTAAATTAAAAATTCCCAGCTTACGCCTTACACGATGATGGTACTGTATACATGAAGTTCACTTTCAAGCAACTACCCTTGTGACCTTCATTGCTTTGGATTCCTCCCATAAATGATCTTTCAGGAGGTAGAAATGATGATTGAAGGTACATCAGGACAGTACAAATCCCAATACTGCAGGTAGCACATGTAAATGTTGGCAGAGGCCATGTGCATTTCCCTGATCTGGAATAAACCTGCTCTTTTTAAGAAATCCGCAGACATTCAATACAAGAGGAATATGAGAATGAATTGTTACAAACACCTCATTTCAGAGCATAATCTCTTGGCAATGGCTGTGACTGAAAATGTCCCAAGAAAAATTCTCATTTCTGGCTACCTCATTGAGCTGGAGCACACAGGTATCGGACAAGGCAAACTGGTGGGTCTCACCAGCTGCCAGATAAAAATCATCTGCTTTTACTTCCTCCTGCATGCCCTGCTGATTGTTAGTCTTTTATGGACAAAAAAAGTGCAATGCAGTTGATCCTGCCTCAACCCATCCTGCACTGAAGACGCCACAAATGCTCAATGAAACAACAAGCCAAGTCATCAATGGACAAATGGAAAAAAAATTCTGAATTGTTTAAATGGGACACCAAATGTTTGCAACTCTTCTCCCTCGTCAAAGACAGATTCTATGATATTCTGATGCAGACCAACACTAAAAAAATTACAGCACAAGCACATTAAGGCAGACAAATGAATTCAGCTGGAAGATAATACAACCAGGAAATTGGCATAAATACTGGGCATAATATCATCAAAATCATTTCCAGCTATTTGATATGCCCTGAAAGCGAAAACTGGATGCAAATCCCATGGGCTGTGGTTGACTATCAAGGTTTTCACTGGCACTCTGGAATGCAACCTTGAATGGCAACTGCTGCAGAGATGGACAGTTTGTCAGGGAAAGCACCACCACCACCCCCTCCCCCTCCTCCTTATTTTCCTTTTCCTCCTACCCCTTTCTCAATGGCAGACCATTTGAAGATATGTGAGATTATATTAACAGGAATGTTTCAAGTAACAAGAGTCCATCTGACAAGTTCATGAAGATTAAAAATTAAAAATTTAAAAAATGCCCCCAAGCCACCTGATGACAAGCTGTTTTCCCCCCTGTGAAAGGCAACTGTTGTCATGATTCAAAAAAAGTGATTCTGGCCGAGTCACACAGTCTGAGATGTAATGTATGGAGCATTGTTTGTTGTTATAATTACGTTGTTTGTGATTGTTTGTATCCATGCATTATCTGTAACTATAGTGAATCGTTAAGGTTACCTTGTTGTGACACAAACTTATGTTGTAGCAACATAGACAAAACCGACGTGATAAATAAAAGTACTTTGGCGTCTGGGAGTCAGTCGGTCGGCAGCCAGCGGTGCGAGAGGTTCCGCCCTCTGGAGCTGGTCAAGACCCTACTCTCTGCCCGGTCAAAGTTGAATGAGTGAAGTCGTTGTTATCATTTATTAGATACAGTACGGGGTCGGTACTGCTGGGTAATTGGTTGGTCCGCAGGAATCTGTACCACCAACCATTTACCAAGTGGTAGCCACATAAAGACCTGCTATTCTGTTACACGATCAGGTCCGCAGGGATCTGTACCACCTGGTCGTGTACAGCATTAGTGGTCGACCGTACTAATAGATGAAGTGCTTCCCTCTCACCAGCCATACCAGGTTGGCGGAAGCCCGGACCAGGTCCGGTGCAGTGTGATACTGGCCGTAATCTCCCGTGAGTCGCACACCGATAATCGACCTTCATCCTGGCGTCACAGAGATAAGGGGAGAGAGCACATGACCTAGCCACATGGTCATTGCACCATGAGCCATGGGTACAAGCGGATGGAGGCAGGATGCGGTTGAGCAGCTCCTCGGCCTTTATAAGCAGCATCCCATCCATGTGGTTAGGTACCCAGATTACTACAATCATGATAGGAAGGATAAGGCCTTGAAGGTGGCGGTAGATGGTATGCAGCAGGTCTGGAATGACCAAAGGGGCCATTTGGTGGAAGATAAAAACCATGTGCTGCCAAGACAGATGCTCCATGGCAGGGATGGCAAAATCGGCTCTGATGGGCTCTGAATGGTTGACAGCCACCACTTTCTCCTTGTGCGTTGCATGCGGTTTTCCAGTACAGGCTGCAGGTCATCCCAGAGGTCTTCTTCCCAACTGCTACCCTAGCCGTTGTCCCCGCCAGTACCCCGCAAGGGATCTCTTGATGGTTAGGGAATTGAAGCCCATCCCTACCCTTTGCCCCGGAAGACCTCCAGGAAGCCACCACAAAGTCCTTCTGCTCAAACTCCTCTCCTAATTATTTTCTAAAATGTGGCTTCAATCACTGAAGCTGTTGGCTGGCTGCATCAGCAAAATGTGAACTCTTGGGCACTTGCTATGATGTCCTCATTCTTGGGACAGGAACCACTGCTTGCAGGTGCGGCTCAAGTGTAGTAGGCAGAGGGCAGCAAAGTAAACAAACAGGTGGCAACTCTGTGCTGAGGTCTTGCAAGTCCCCATTGCAACCAGAAATCTTGTTGGCCATCACCATCTCTTGCCTCGCTTCAAGGTCTGATGCATAATAAGACTTAGCATCAGAGCGGTTATGAACTCGAATGAGGTGGTTGCTGTTCCACGAAGCAAGTGAATGAGTTCCAGAAGACACAGCGTCAACCCCAGCAGCCTTGATGATAGTGGCAACGGAGCAGGCAGCTTCATTTTCCTTCACACCACCAGGGCCTCTCATCTTCTAGATGTCCACAGGTTGGTCGCAATGGATCGGCAGGTTTCTCAGGTACAGAATGGCGTCCCCACTTGATGGTTCAGAAAAACCTGCGAAAGAGATCCAGCACTTAATACACAGTGACAACAGGGATCATCAAACCAAAATTTGCTGAAGGCCTTGTCATGTGCAGTTAATTAACATGCAAGGCATGCTGAACTACACTTCTATGGCAAAATAATTCAGCTTTTCATTGCCAATGACACAATAGTAACTAGCACTTGCTAGATGGCAATGTCAACACAACTGACCAACCAAATGCACTGTAACTTTCAGTCCAAATTTGTCAACCTCATCCAAGAAAACAATAGTCGGAGGCAGTGATTCACATACAGTAAAACTTCTGTAAGTTGAACTTCCCTACCTGGAATTTATATACAGGGTGTTTACGACCTAACTTTACAAACTTCCAGGGGTAATAGAGGGGACCAAGACAAACATTTTTGACATAGGAAACCCTGTCCGGAAACGCCATCTAGAGGGGGTTCATAGACGAGGAACGGGTGCGCTCAGGCGCGTCACGCGAGAGGCTCAAGTCGAGCGGACTGTTTTGTTGATAGATGGCGCGCAGTTGTTGCCAGGTTATGGCGTATCGCGTCGTTGTAAGTAAACAACAACGCGATACGCCATAACCTGGCAACAACAGAACCGCCTGGAACCGCTGTTGACTATCCGCGCGTCTCCTAAGAGGCGGACTTTAGTTGCTAGATGGCTCTGCTGTTGCCACGTTATGGCACATCGCATCGTTGGTTACTATCCGAGCGCCATCTATCAACAAAAAGTCCGCTCGACTAGCGCCTCTCGCGTGACGCGTCTGAGCGCACCCGTTCCTTGTCTATGAACCCCCTCTAGATGGCGTTTCCGGACACGGGTTCCTATGTCAAAAATGTTTGTCTTGGTCCCCTCTATCACCACTAGAAGTTTGTAAAGTTAGGTCGTAAACACCCTGTATAACACAAAGTGCAGGGATAACATGGGATACTGATGCATTTTCAGTCTCCCTAAGTCTAAGTACATGTTGGCAAGTTTCTTATTTCCCTTATGTGCTTTAAAAAATCCAAACTTCTCTAACTTGAATCTTCTATAACTGGAAGTCTTTTTCCGGTCCCATGGAGACTCGACATAAAGAAGTTTTACTGTAGTAGTTTCTTGCATATTGGATGGAATGGCTGGAAAAACTCCGTTTTAACTGCGATTTCACAAAATGAGGTATAATTTCAATGAGTAGCACCTGCATGGAAAATAATTGTGTGCGGCATGTTATCAATGTGGAGAAATGAAGGGTCGCCCCGAATAATGTTGTAAGTGACATTGGTTAGAATAATCACTCACAACATTATTCAGGGCGACCCTTCAAATATTTAATGTCGCAAATGCGCATATCCTGCTTACTTGAACGGTCTCTGCCCCTAATAATTTTCCAGCAAATATTTTATTAAGCAATATTAAATCCATCATGTAAGTTTTGTATTTCGAATTATTTGCAAGTTAATATTAATATAGTTTGGTTACTCATAATAAAAATAGGATTAGTGCACTGACTACATATTGAAAAATTGGACATGACCTACTATTACTGTAATAATTTAAATACACATTGTCGCCTTATCCAATTTCCTCCAGTGAGTGGATTGACAAAAAAATGCAACTTTATGAGGCACAAGTCATTTACACCGGGTAACTTTACGCGGCCCTTACACCTGATTTAACTGGCGTTATCTCCAGAGGTGTAAAGTGCTGGTTCACGAAGCGGCGCAGCACTCGGTGTAAGGTAGGCACAAGTCACGTGTCATGTAACGGAGCTCACTATTGGCTGCGTTGGGGGGACAGCCACCCGAACCCAGCCAGAACCCACCCTAGCAGAAGGTGATTCTAACGGAAGATGGGGAAGAGTATCATGAAGAGTAGCAATTTATGCAAATTTGGATAACCAGGTCATCAGCATAATTTTTGCAACCACATGTCAACTACACTCATAATACATTAAATGCATTAAATGCCTCATGTGTAATGTTAATTGCACGGTTTTTTTTTAGGGGGTTGGAAGCTCGTTCTGCAACCTCACCTGTTCTGGGGGCAGTGGAAGGGGGCCGGCCTGGCCTGGACCAGGGCTGTAGGGCTGCACCTTCCCCCGTCCTGCTTGCTTCGCGCCGTCGTGGCCCTGCCCATGGGCGGCCCTCGTGCGGGGCTTGGACTAGGGGCGCGCCCCTAGGCGGAGGAGACCCGAGCCACCCGCACCCTTTTTCTTCGGAGGGGAATGGCGTCGATTAATCGATGCTGAAGACGGGATATCGATACTCTATACAATTTGGAGGGTTGGGTCGGTCCGCTGTGATGGTGGACGCCATCTTTGGTCCAATATTCTAGTCTTGAAATTATAATTATTTCACCAATTAAAGTGGCAACCTATGCATTGCATTGGAATTATTTAATAACATGGTAACGTTAGACCTTCAACAAGACAAAAGCCTCACCAAATATTACGTCCAATGACGATGAGATAAGGTGACCTGCACATTTACATATACAGGGTGTAAATGAATTCAGCCGACAAACTTGTAGGGGTAATAGAGGGGACCAAGACAAACATTTTTGACATAGGAAACCGTGTCCGGAAACGCCATCTAGAGGGGGTTCATAGACAAGGAACGGGTGCGCTCAGACGCGTCACGCGAGAGGC
>JYFJ02004951.1:0-28225 GCA_000934665.2 Catajapyx aquilonaris | reverse complement strand
ACAACCATGTCCCATAGTAACGGAAATTAATGTAAAAATTGCAATTTATTAACATTTTTTGTAATCATTGCGCCAAAATTATAAAATGAGCATTTTTGCCATGAATGCCATGCATTTCCTCTAAAACACTGTTAGTCATCCCATTAGACAGTGTCTATTTAGATAACTCTGGTCATGGATCATTCTGGGACTGATTAGGGCCTATATTTGGCCCCATTGCGTACTTTCAAGGCGCACATGCGTTCCTTCAAATGCAATTATTTTCCTTAAATCAAAAAAGTCCTCCTGAGATTTTTTTCTATGTGAGGGAAAGGGTCTGAGCTACAACATTATTTAAAAATCGGATTTTTAAATTAAGCGGATTTTTTTTAAAAAAATTTTGAAATTTTGAAAATGGGACAAAATTTTCAAAAAAGTCAAAATACAAATTTTCAATCCTCAGTGAGATTGGGCTCTCGAATCTCTTCAAAGGGAGCGGTCTACGACGTCTGTAGCTCAATTGGTTCACGAGATATGACCGATTTCTGAAACCCTACCTTCCGAAAATGACGTTTTTTTCGGTGGGCCTATTTCCGGGGAGGGGGGGTAAATCTCAAAACCGCGCAAATGGTGTTTTTGAAAGACGTAATTAAAGCGATTCGCCGATTTTCGTCAAAATCTGACAACCCAAGGGTCAGGGGGCTCGGTGAATTGACATGGAATGACCCTAATAATAATAATAATAATAATAATAATTCATACCCCGTTATCAGCCTTTTTCGGCTCTTTAGGGGGGAAGTTTCTTTTTGCCTGGAACTCTTTGCTTTTCATCTTTACTGTGCTCTTTGGGATAGGATAGGATGGACAGAAGGAAGCGGCTGTGGCCTATTAATTACGGAAGCAACTCCGGAATTTTCCTGGAAGGACCGTGGGAAACCACAGAAAACCACGGTCAGAGTTGCCGGCCCCGGGATTCGATCCCAGGACCTCCCGATTAGCAGTCGGACACCATATCCCCTACTCCAAACTGCTTCGGTCAAGTGTGATACATTAACAGCTTCAATGGATGTTATTAGTTGTTAGCAACAGTTAGGGGCAGTTCCGTAAACGAGGTAAACCCAGAGCCAGTGGTTGATCCCATGCCCATCATACAGCATTAATTACTTGATTGACCATTGCTTGATGATTGACCTGTGGCATGTACGAGGGCCGTACTAAAATGATTTGCCATTTATTTTTTTGCCCCAAATACAGTGCCCATACATGTCGGCAGATAGTCACACATTATCGAGAGAATACTCCTGGAGCTGAATGAACAGGAGTCATGGGTGTGGCAACCTTTCCAGCCCCTCCAGGAACCATTTTTGGAGGTTCGGCACACGCCCTCCCGGACAGCTGCTTACAGTCAACAATTTCCTCGAAATTGCATCAGCGGAGGAGTTTTGTTCATGGATCTGAACAGGTGAAAGTCACTGGGGGCCAAGCAGCAGGTGTGGAAGCACCCAAACCCAGATCCATGGAAAAAACCCTTCGCCAACGCCATTTCGAGTACACTGTTGACAGTTGTTTACGTTGTTGATTGTGCACAGTTGTCCAGTAGTGCGTTCGTCACACCTCCAAAAAGTGGTCCCTGGAGGGCCTGGAGAGGTTGACACACTTGTGGTTCTATCTATAATGTGTGACTATCTTCTGACCTGTATGGGCACTGTATTTGTGGCAAAAAAAAGTAATTGTAAATCATTATAGTACTGCCCTTGTATAACTTAATTTTTTTGAATAATTTGCCTGGGAGTTGTTTCGAGTCAAACACAGGGATCTACAGAGTGAAGGGAAACTCGCTGACAATTGCCAGGTAATCTTATAGTAGGTACTCGCAAAACTAATATGGGGGATGTGCAATTAGTTTTTGGCTCCTTTGCGTAGTTAATGCGTATGGCGGCCTTAAAGTGTAGAGGGCCAGATGGTGGAATATGAGGCAAAAACGACCAACTGCATGGGTGTCGTACCCGGATTCTTACTCAGCTAGGATTTGATCGCCTTTTGCACATGGAAGATGTGTTTGGGGACCAAGGCAAGGGACAGGAGGCCCTTGAACTGACTTTTGCTTCTTAGAAGCTGGCGGAACGGACGTGACGTCACGAAACTTTGAGGACGCCGTACGCATTAACTATGCAACGTATCCCAAAACTTATTGCACATCCCTATATTAGTTTTGCAATTCAGTCTACCTGGCGATTGTCCGCGAGTTTCCCTTCACTGTGTATGTTAAATAAACGGATTGTAGAGCTCGGAGCTGTCTGCCCGGCCAATTAGGAGCGAGGGCACTTTTTACAACCGAAATGGCGGCGGGGGAGTTAGCCTACCCTTGACAGATAGTTATGTTTTTTTCCCCGGTGAAAGTAAGTCGCAGAATTTCGGGAATATTTTGATGGTTTTCAGCTGCACATCCATTTACCGGGAAATATGCGGCAGGGAGCTATGTGTATTTAAATTCATGGAGTAAGCGTTTGTTAACAATGAATGAGATGTCATGCCATTAAAAATATCATGCAAGTGGCCTAAATACTCATGAACATAGCCTAGGTGACTTCTAGTTTCTATGGGAAAAGAAATTTCGGTCGGAGTTATACCAGTGAATCTTAAAAAGTTATTTTGTGTGGTTGCATTATAATGCAACCATCATGGCCACGGGAGACAAAGGGTTCATGTAATAGGAAATAGGGTAAGGGGCCCAAATTTCAACACTCTTACGTTGTTAGGAAATGGCTGAACGCAGCAATGTAAGGAAAATGAATGTTAATACATTGAACATTTACCTACTAGGTCCTGTGATGAAAATTTTAAAATTTATATTTAATGGGAGGAAAGGTGTAAAAAAAAACATTTCTAACTTTGCTTTAAAATTCTTGATTAATAACAGTACTATGAAAACTGGTTTATCTGCATTATGAAAATGAAAAGTTGTCCCTATTTGCAGAAAATAATATTATGCCGTTGATCAATACAATCATACGAGAACGTTTTAACAGCAGGTAGTACAGATGTGCAAATGTTTTCTGTGACTTCTTTCTTGAGTTTCCGCAAAATAAATGGAACTGTCAAAATGAGCATGATAGTACGGTATCTGAACCGAAGCAGGTTGGCATAGTGGATAGGGCGTCCAACTGCTAATCGGGAGGTCCTGGGTTCGAATCCCGGGGCCGGCAACCCTGACCGTGGTTTTCTGTGGTTTTCCACGGTCTTTCTAGGATAATTCCAGGGTCGCTTCCGTATAATAGACCACAGCCGCTTCCTTCCTTCCCTATCCTTGGAGGTTGAAAGGCAATGCTGGGCCAACCTTCTTAATATCAATTATAAAGTACGGTATCTGAAATTAGGAACAGTCTAGGTAGCCGAAATTAGGAACAAGACAACTTTCTACTGTGGCTGCTGGTTCACATCGACAAGTTGCAGCATGATGTTGCTATTTTAAAACATGCAAATAAACAGTGTAAGCAACATCATTGGCTAAAATAAAATATTGAATAGCATGGCTTAATTGCTGGGAAATGATGGCCAATAATAGCATGCGCTGCAGTGCACCATGCGCTTAGAAACAAACTGGTGTCAAAGGTTACAATGCCCGGATGTTTGCATCAGTGCTGCCAGCTCACCAATTCCGTCTTTGGGACATTTACCACTGTCACCGGCATTTGCAACCCGTTACCATGGAAATATGGTGGTCGGAATAAGGCACATGGTCGAAATATGGACACTTTCCTCTATCATCAGAAAACGTTATTCAAGCACTCCATCTAGATACTAAAATTGATCCTGATGTATATGAGCAAGTTAAAAAATAGCGGCATGACATTTTAAGCACCGTAATTTTTGAGCCACTCAGTGAAAGGAGCATGTTTGCAATTTTTTATCGAAACATGTGGATGGCAAAAAAAAACATAGGTTTCTGGCCCACCTACACATGGGCATAAGTACGTGGTGTTTGGCTCATTACCTAACTAGGAAAACATGCATTGTTGTTATTGTGTGTATTAAGGTCCAGTTACATTACTTACATAGTGACTATGCAAATAATTGTGTAATGAGTAACCCTGGGTTGGGAGCAGGTCAAGTTTGAACCCAAAGTCATATTTGACATATTGGATCTGTATTCTGATTTAAAATTAGTGTGGTGTTACTTGACTGACCCTGGAACTGTCGTGCTTTTCCCAGAGAGAAAGGCATCATACACCTATTTTTTGGTGACCCTGTTCCCTAGATCAATTCCTTTGATGTAGTATCACACCTTGTCACCCAGCTTAGATCTCAGGAAGCTCCAAAACACTCTTTTCAACGTAACTCTGTCTGCCATTTTTGAATACTCTTAACCCTGGCTAGCAGAGTCAACTTTGCTCCCAACCAGGGTTTACTCCATGATGGGGGGAATCTAACTTCCATGATGTATATGAAGAGGATTTAACTCTTGTGTTCAAAAATTCATTATGTGTACAACCAGTAGTATCACATTGATTGATCAATTTACACAAACATATAAATGAAATATGATTTGTTTTTACAAAAGTAAATAGCCATTTGGGTAACACATCAATTAGGAGCGTAAAAAAGATCCTACTCAATATATTTATAATTTTTGGAAATTATCTGTTTCTGTACTGATACTAATACAGCCCAGTCCAATCAAAATCATCCATTTCATAATTTGGTGTTTTGCGAAGTTCCCAAATGCTCCCCCTGTAGTACAGTGTTGGACATTAATCGAGGCATTCGAGGCACTGGTGCCTATCGACATTTTCCGAAGCAGCAGAAGAAGGAATCGAAGATAAGGATACTGCAAGCCGGGCGAGCAAGATTCCTCCTTCTGCCGCTTTGGAAAATGTCGCTAGCGGTATGCCTCGATTTATGTCCAACACTGTATAAGATCCATCCATCATGATCATTTGCAAGCATCGTAAAAAATTGCAAAATATTGTTGCCTAAGAGGTAACTAACCTTTTCTGCTGGGGTCGCTTAAATTACTGGCGGTCTTTGAGAAAAAATATCACATCTAGAGTAATTATTTTCAGCAGTGCCAATGCTCATTTAAATATTTTCCCCAGTGCCAGAGGAGAATGTTGCTCAAGAGCTGTTCGGCACACAAGTGCTGAAAGGAGAGATGCGCACTGCTCTTTTGGACGGCGATTCATTGAACTATGATATGGAACATGGTTTCACCCGACATGCTATTGACGACGCCAGTGACCATGGCATCCTAGTGAAGCTAGGCAAAGAATGCATCATAAACCACATGCGGCTTCTTCTGTGGGATCGTGACCTCCGTTCTTACTCATATTATGTGGAAGTCAGCATGGACCAGAAGGACTGGGTCAGAGTAAATGACCATACCCGCTTCTACTGTCGCTCATGGCAGGCACTCTACTTCCCTGCCAGAGTTGTAAAATTCATACGCATTGTTGGAACAAATAACACAGTAAACAAGGTAAGTGTATTTACCTGCTGTGTATTTCTTCCATCTCTCCCCTCTCACTCTCCCAGCATCTGTTCTCTCTTCTCCTCCTAGCCTCATATACTGAAATTTTATTTGTACAGCCTTGGCATAATTTTCTCATGGCTATCTCTATCATGTCCAGGTGTTCCATGTGGTGAGTTTGGAGGCCATGTACACTAACCGCCCATTCAAGCTGGAGGAGGGACTCTTGGCACCAACACATAATGTTGCAACTGTGGCTTCAAGCGCTTGTGTGGTGGAGGGAGTGAGTAGGAGTCGCAATGCCCTATTGAATGGGGATACGTCAAATTACGATTGGGATACTGGCTACACCTGCCACCAACTTGGCAGTGGAGCAATTGTGGTTCAACTTAATCAGCCTTATGTTGTTGACTCCATGCGACTCCTCCTCTGGGATTGCGATGACCGAACATATTCATACTACGTTGAGGCTTCCAATGACATGAAAGATTGGGTTATGTTAGCTGATCGCACCAGGGAAAGGTGCCGATCTTGGCAAACCATCCACTTCCCCAGAAGGCCTGTGGTGTTTGTACGGATTGTGGGAACACACAATACAGCAAATGAGGTAAGATATCTGCTGCACATGATAATGGTGATTTTCAAAATTATTGATCAGGAGTTCAGGCTAGAATCATCAATAGAATGTGCTCAGTGTGTAGCATATTCAACCTTTGACGAGAACTCATGTTACAAGCTTTTAAATGTTAGTTACATGTTAATATTGTTTACAGTAATTGTTGCTCATTGTGACATCATTGCTATTGTATCCTCAATTGAAACATGGGTGTAGGCCATTCCTAATTTCCAAGCATACCCATTTTGGTGCTGGGTAACGTATTCCAAAACTTCTAGCATAACTTTTGCATAAGGAATACCAGGGGCATTATACGGATCCCTATCAGATACTCATAGAGCAGTGGTTCCCAACCTGTGGGTCGCGACCCCCTTGGGGGTCACGAAGACTTTTCTGGGCGGGTCGTGCAGTAATTTTTACTTGCAATAAATTGTATAGGAAATTTTACCACTAAGCTTCTTTAATATTTTAATGTCTACACTACATTAATCTTCTACTAACACTCGGGGTGGGGGTGTCGCAGGTTACTTGACTATCATAAAAGGGGGTCGCAACCCGGAAAAGGTTGGGAACCACTGCCCTAGAGCTTGTGGAGGGGTCAGAGGAGATCACGTTTTGCCTAAGAACCCATGTATGGAAATGTGTCGTTTGCGAAATTGCTCCTCGCCCAAGACAGGTGCCACCACACTTCTCACTTGCCATCAGAGCCTATCTTGACCATGAGTCCTCCAAGAACACCGGGACAAAAAGAAAACAACAAACATACAATCTCTCTCTCTCTCTCTCTCTCTCTCTCTCTCTCTCTCTCTCTCTCTCTCTCTCTCTCTCCCTCCCTCTCTCTCCCTCCTCCAAGCTCAAGGAGTATCTGGTGAGAATTCATAAACACCCTGTAGAAGTTCGTGATGTGAAGCAGAAAAGCAAGAGTTTATGACAAAGGAATATAATTTCTCTACAGGATGACTGTAAGGTCTGGGCACATAGGTAATTGGATTGTGTATGGACATAATTATAGCAGTCCCTTGGAAATTTTTCAGCATGAGATGCACGAGTGGAGATTGCCACTCGCGCCGCCCACGTCAGAAAATTGCGTCCAGTCGTGTATTGTTGGTTTCCACTTGTGCCAACTCCAATTGCCAACTGCCAACTCAGCCTTTACTGACTGTCAACAACCTGCTAGTTGACACAACTGGAAACCAACAATACAATCTAATTACATGTGTCCAGACTTTAGAGTCACCTCACACAAATGTCAAAATATTTCCTCCATCATTGAGGTCAAAGCTAGAATGGTAGAAGGAAGAATCTCACCTCTCCAAGATCTCTCCTCCACAGCTGACATGACTTCTTGGTTACTCCCAAGAGGCTTCCTTCTCATTCAAGAATGTGGACAGTGTTATGAAATAGTGTCAACCCAAAAAAATTGTCAAAACGAAGTTAAGCCCAGGAACATACGCCAAAAGGATCGTACTTCATTCGGTTAAAATCTAGCTGGCGAAATCTGCATTCTTTCTGCCATAAATGACCGAAAAGGACACTGAATTAATTTCATATCTAAGCCCAAGGATTGCGAAATGAATTTCAAATACTTGGACATGGTGGTTTCTAGGACTGTCTGATTTTATGGTGTCATCAGATTTCTACATTAAGGAGTGTGCATATGGGCTGTTTTATCACTAGTCTATGTATAGACCCTTATGTCACTCCTTCAAGGGGAGGTTGTGAACTTTTATAATACCCCTCATAAGTCATTGCAGGTTTCCTAAGCTCTGCTTTGTTCAATTGCAGGTGTTTCATTGTGTCCACTTTGAGTGTCCAGCTCAGGTGGAAAAAGAGTCAGATGAGAGTGTTGATCAAGCGCTGGCACCCACGCAGTCCTCCCAGTCATCTAGCAACCAAGAAAGTGTTCTGGGTGTGCCCGAAATCAAAGCTGAAGATGATGATATTGAAGAAATTAATCAGCCCTTCTAACGTACTGGCTGGCATGCTTTTTATGTGGGTCCCTTTGCTAAGTATTGTATTTTCAAAACGGAAATACAGTGTTCATTTGCATGGCTGCATCTTGCTTCTTATTCACCATTTCGCATGGGTTAAAAATAAGGATGTGTTTAAGTTCAAAGTGAGGTTTTGGCCTTCCCATGACCTATACTGAGAAGACAGATTAATCCAATGTACATAAGACCTATGCATGAGATTAATTTGCCTTTCTCTGATGGGGAGGATACTATGTGCTACTTTCAAGCACATAATTTGAATCTTGCATAACCAAATATGCATTTCCTGCTCCTCCAGATTGTGTTTCAGCATTTGTAAAGTTTTTTAAAGTGTTTAAATTTTTATTTATAATTTTTTTTGAAGCACTAGTTATTGTCAAACTTCATTGGCAGTGATGAATGACCAAGTTCAAGATTTATTTGCTACAGGGTAATCATTAAGGCAATGGGAGGCAAGGAGCAGCAATTTTGAGATGGCTTGAGAACCCATTTTGAAGGGAAAATCATAGTCTTGGACTCTTGGCACATCTCATTATGCCTCCCTGATTGGAAGTCATGTGCAGGTCAATAGTGTCCCATTTTCTAACATTAACTGAAATGTTACAGGTTGTCAAGGCAGATTCAGAATTTGATGACACTAAGGGTCAGTTGTGTGATTGAAGGTAAATCTCAACCAAGTGGTTTGATGCATGTTGTTCACATAGGATTTAAAACTTGTTCAGGATTTAGTGTCATCCATGCAACCCATTCTAAAGGAGAAAACCGTTCTGTGAAGATACTTAATTCAACTCTAATTGGAGGTCTCACATCAGAATTTTATAGTTCGATGGCATCTGTGAATAGTAATTGGTATATGTTGAACCCTGCAGCCATCAATATACCAATTACATAGATGCAAATATTATTGTGAGCAAGGTGTGTCAGTTGTGTCTGGCTACTTAGGCCCCAGGAAAACCGGCATTATTGCACCTCTGAGTTTGTGTACTTTATTTTTCCACATTGTGTAGTTAATAGGTTATTAATTGCTTCTAGTCATGGAGATATCAAGCTATGTGACGAGTAACTGGTGATTATGGCTGTTTACCATCTGGTTGCTAGTGATTGCCACTGGCTATTCTTAGAACCAGTTATCAACAGTAATAACATGACATGTTATTAGTGTTGATAACTGGTTCTAAATGGCTGTTACACAATGTGTAACAGCCATTCTATGAAGAAATAGCACACCTTTCCCCAGATGCTGTGGCGCTCTTCTGAACTTGAACTATTTTCTGGCACCATTTGTTTTGCAATTCTCCGTAAAGGTACATTCACACATCTTATGCTGATGACACTTTTTTTCCAAACAGTTCCATTCCACAATTAGCTCCGACTACATTGTTGACATTGGTGATGATTGTCACGAATGTAGGTTAAGCTGACGGATAAAAGGTATCATTTTGAATAAATTGAACGTCATCAGCACATCTCGTGTGAACCAACTTCAAGGGCCCTTTCATGCCACTCTTTGAGCAGCAGGGAGCTGGATTTCAGTGGTGCAGCTGCATGTTTGCTTGATGAATCTGGGATTGCTATTAGCCATGTGGTCTTTTGAATTGCATGGAGGAAAACCCAGACCTGCCTCTGATTGCGGAACATTCAGAATTAGACAAGTAATAGTTCGAGGTACAATATGAGGCTCATTTTATAATGAATGCACAGGAATTTATCGAACTAACATGCATCTGCTCAGTGCTCACTCCCACTTCCCAGCATTGCCCAAAAAATGCTTCAAGTCATTTTGCGTGTTGTGCTCCAAAGATCAAGTAAGCCTCCCTTATTCCAAATATTTTGGCAGGTTTGGTAGAAAAGATTTTTCAAGTCAAAATCGATTTGTTTTCTACGATGTCATCACCAATCCTAGAGGCGAGTAGGGAAGCTCATTAGAATCTCATAGATGGCCTCTCCCAGAGACTAAAGTGGTGCGAGGCAGGTGAGGAGGAGACAGGGAGGGTGGGAGTGGGAGAGAGGGGTGCCAATGATGCCAAGGGATTTCCATCCAGCTGGAGCCCTACCAAAACGGCAGAGTAATGAGTAGTAATCTGGTCTTGGCTGCCTGGGACATTGCAGGACATCACAGGAACATGCATACAGTGTGGTGTACTGTGTGCTAATACCATTGCTGATCATGACTTTAACCTTGTGGCATATGATTATGCATCATCAAATTCAAACACTGACCAAATTTTCTGTTCTTCGGAGCCCAACATTCACAGTGACTGAACCCTAACTGATTTAAGTGTGTTGAAATGCATTGCAGGATGTACAAATTTAAATTATTGCTGTTGCTGGATGTGTCAGCAAAAGAATCTGGTAATTCAGAGGCAACTTCCTGACACTTATCCCATTCCCTCTCTGTAGCTATTTCTTCCCTGAGGATTGCAACAGCTGGCCGAGGACTCATAGAAGACAACTGTCAATCATGGCCTGTATGTCTCATAGGATTCAGTTCACATCATTTGTATAATGTGTCTTATTTCCCCTTTGTTTGTGATGGTTACTCAAGTTGCTGCCTACTCATGTTGTTATGTGATGTTTTTGATCACCAGAATTTGTTCTTTGGCCATGCAAATGATGGTAGTAGTCTATGTACCTGCCAGGGGCATCACACAAAATTGCTTCTTGTAGGTAGGCAGCAAAATGATTCATACAGTCGCCAAACTGGAGGTGAATATTTTAAATCCGTCCACTAGATGGAGGCCTCCAATTGTGTCATGAGAGATTATAGGGGCACTGCCATACAGTGGGCCGTGAAGCCCATTTGGGCGGACAGAGTTCGTAACATTCTTTTTTTCTTGAAAAACTTTTATTTAGATGTGCAAATTGACCTAAAAGAAGGTTGCAATAAGCATATTGATATACTTCATGTAGCCTAGGGAGGCTTGGTAGTCTAGTGGTTACGCCGTTGGCTAGCCAAGCGGGAGGCCGGGGTTCAAATCCCGTCCCCATCACCTCTGCTTGGCCGGTCTTTTTCCGCTTTTCACCCGACACGCCGGGGCAGCATTGCACTCCCTTAGCTGCCCGGGGCCAGAGAAAAGGTCTGGTGTATCTGAGAGAGTCGTGAGTGACTATAAACCGAGGATGCCCCCCCTTGGGAACCTTCCCCTCCCCCCAAAACGAGCCGAATGGCTCGAGCATGGGGTAATAATTAATACTTCATGTAGCCTAAATACAACAAAATTAATTCATTGGGGCATTGAGTGGTCAAGTATTCCAACCTGTATATGCTAGGATAACATAATATAACAAATTCCTTGTTTTGCAATGCCATGAACCGAAAACAATTACTTTATTGTAATTTGTAATAAATACCCAAAGATAGACTTATTTGTCATCACTGGATTCATGCAATTTCACTGGACTCGACGTTGTAGAAGACGAAGAGTTTCCCGAGAGAAACTGCCCTTTTCTTGGGTAGCAACTTCCTGAGATTGTCTATGATTGTGATAAGAGGGTCAGATGCTATGAGACAGTGATGCAGGTCCATGTTGCACTCTGCCCTGGATGTTTTTTTGGATATTGAAGGCCCGGAAATGCTTCAAGTCTTTATGCTAGGATTTCTGCGCATTTTTGGAGAACATTCCGACAGGGAGGGGCGCGACATGTATAATGGGTGCACCATGCACAAAGATTCTCTGTTATAGCCTGCAGTTGGAGGCATGGAATACAAGGGATGAAGTGTCATACATTTCCTAAGCTCCTGAACGTTTAGCTCGCATGGAGTCGATAGCCTCCAGGATACTATTGAAATATTGAATTAAATCCCTGTCGGTTTTTATGGCCGACGAAGTCACTTCAGAATTTCTGTGAAATTCTCGTACAGTGTTCCCATCATTTGAGGATCAAGATCCTTGCTTTGGCATGCCCACAATTAAACCGCAGGGTCAGAGTCGAGGCTGGTTTGAATTTCGTGCCAATGCCCTCACACCGGAAATGGGGCCAGGAAACGCGGATTCGCAGGTATTCGCAGCTAGTTTCTCCTGCCTCATGTTCGATACAATACTAGTGATCGATTGTAACAAGACAGCAAAATGGGCGACATTAGGTGAATTTTGCAGCTCAAGAGAAACTTAACTCTTACTAACTTTTTTATGTGCCTTTTATGACGCGCAGCAGCATCAAAATCATAAACGTTATAGATGTGCACCTAAGTAATGAGAAGCCGATAACATGATGATTCCAATATATAATAGCAAACACATCTCCACAGACTTCTTTGACTCGAATTAGGCGGTGTTTACTACAGGGTGATTCTCTCGAATGGAAACCCAAACATTCCTCAATAACTTTTAAACTATGGTATGGTTCCTGATGAAAATTAACATGTACTTACCTTGTACAAGGTCTGACTAAAGAATATACCAAAAGTGGTCCCCTCCAGCATCCAAGAATTTTTTAATCCGAGTCTGCATATTGCCGAAGACTGCTGCCGATTGAAGGCGGCGATCCCATCCATTCCCACCCGCCAGTCTGTTTGGTGAGAGGGTTATCTCAAGGCAACGGGACCGTGGCCTTGCGATCCCGTCTTACCAAGCAAGCGGGCGGGCTGGAGTTGAGCCATTCCTGCCGGCCATTCTGCAGGAGTCTTCGCCAATATGCAGACTCGAATTAAAAAATTCTTGGATGCTGGAGGGGACCACTTTTGGTATATTCTTTAGTCAGACCTTGTTTGGCATGATACAAGGTAAGTATATGTTAATTTTCATTGGGAACCATGCCATAGTTAAAAAGTTATTGAGGCATGTTTGGGTTTCCATTTGAGAGAATCACCCTGTAGAAGACAAAACTTAACTTTTTCTCGATAATTAAAAGCGACAAGTGCAGGAAGTGAAAATTGAGGTTTCTCAGATCCACTCTCGCTAAATTAATTCAATCTTGTCACTTGGGACAATTCTCTGTACATTCACACTATTTTCACGCATTTCCGATGAATGGAAAATGGTGGTATGGCCGCCTAAATGCGCTCCCCGGCCCACTGTGTGCCAGTCCTTGGATAAATTGCATGGGGGGTGGACGACGGCACTGGATGATGCAAATGATGTCCCTCACACCTGAGTGGATTTCAGCTATTAAACAACAAAATTACACAAAGGCCACTTGCAGAAACATGGTGTCATCAAATTCCAATGCACATTAACACCTTTTAACCCTTCTACATTTGTGAAGCTGTACTGCAGTGTAGTCATTATAGTGTAATATGTTTTCCAGGTTTTCATTACATTGAACTGTTGTCACATCACTTTGTTGCTAATACCACCAGCTTGGTTTGCTAGGTTATGTTGATTGTATGTTAATACTTTAGTGGCTGTGGATTTTTTCAGATAATTAAAGTTGTGCTGATGAACGGAACTTTTATTGCCCCTCAGTTCCCATTAGCTGACATCCACACCCTACCGTTTAGGAATTAAGTGAAGTAATGGCAATTACAAACCTTGCAATGTTCACTGAAGAATATATTTAGAAGCAATGCACAAATGGAACATACTAGTAGGTTACCAGGCGTTGCCTGGGTATCTTGTGGTGGCAGTGGTTGGGGTATCCACATCTGTATTCTTTTTGGGAAGTTTCTTCATTAATAAAATTCGTATTCCGTACACACTCGTTATGCCTTTAAACTGGTCATTGTGTAGTAGGCTAATTGAAAACTATAAGTCAAAGTTTGTCATTACCTGTGAAGGGCAAGAGGGTGTCACCCTGCACAGGGCGATGATTCCCGTACTTTTTTAAATCAATAGAGTCTGCCCATTAAATGAACGCCGATCAAAAATTGACTTACCCCTTCTTGCACCATACCCTTCAATATTATTGTGTCTGGCTGCTTTAAGTTCTACACAGGACTGGTGTTGACTGTCTGTTTCATGCTGCTTTTTAATTCGTTGGCTTTTGGCATCTGGAGATTGTCCAAATGTGTAAGCTTCTTTGGAGGCATTTGATGGAGAAGTACATAGAAAGCGGACCCCCGATATTGCAGAGATTGCAGAGATTGCAGAGATTGCAGAGATTGCAGAGAGCTTTTCCATGGAGATGGCCCCAAACAAAAGCAATATATTGTTCATAGTGTTGTCGATAGTGGTTCAAGGAGAGGCGGTGTAGCGTGTCGTGGGAGTTAGGCTCATTTTCGGAAGCTGAAACATGTGGCATTAAATTCCTTGAAAAAAGTAACCCCCGATGAGCGAGTTTAAGGGCCGGTTTCACCGAGCTCAGTATATGATAAAACCAGGGTTCTTTCTCAAAATCCCTATCTATTTGTATGGATTTTCCTAAAGAAACCTGGTTCTATCATATACCAAGCTCGGTGAAACCGGCCCTAAGGTGGTGTAGGGGCATTCCCCTGGATTTCTATAGCTAAGCGACAAACTCACAAACATCCTTATTTATTGAGATAGACACTTCTGTGACACATGACTGTGATACACTGACTTGTTAGGTTGCAGGACTTGGGAAGAATGAGCTAATTGTGCCAGCATACATGCTCTCAGAGAGTAGTGTAAATAAATAAATGTAAAGCAGGTGGAGTTAGTAGTCCATGTCATCCATATAATTCCAGGTCAATCTCCTGCCAGGGTCGTCATTGGCCTAATACACGTTTAAAATGAAGACCTACGGCTCCAAGTGGCATGGTATTGAAGAGAGGCCCCTAAGGGGCCAACAGGACTTACGCACATTGCCACATATGCATCGTTTCTGCCAATGCAGATGTGAGCTACTCTCTGAAACTGTAAGTTAAATCTTTGACAGGGGCCAAACAGGTATTTCACAATGGAGAAGTTTGCTCTGCAGTGTCAGACTGCATCACACCAAACTGAACTCCACAAACTGACCCAGGTCCTCACACCAAATCCGAAATTCTCCTTCCTCTCCTGCCCGCTCCACTACCCCAACTTCTCCCTCCTCTGTAATCTCTATGGGCGTGTCACCCTCTTTCACTGGAACTTCAACTTCTGGAACCTCTGGAAAATCCCCAACTTCTCCCGCCTCTGTATTCACTATGGTAAGGTTTTCTTCACCCTGCTTCACTGGAACTTCAGCTTCTGCAGTACCATCGACTGCGACACCCTCTTTCACTGGAACTTCAGCTTCTGCAGTGCCATCCACTGTGACACCCTCTCCTTCTTCATTCATAGCCTCCAGTTGCGCCTCATCAATTATAACAAGGATCCCCTCATCATCTGAGTCAGCTTCGATCACAGTGAGGGCCTCAATGGTTGATTCTTTCCCCACCTGCAAGGAAAGATTTCCTGTTTAACCCTTAACTGGTGACCTGGGGTCTTAAAAGACCCCAGGTGCAATTTTTTTGCTATGAAAATATTGCATGGTTAGGTATATGATTTTTTAAATTCCGTTCTACGGCAGCTAGAGAGTTGAAAATTAAACCAAATTGTAGAAAACAGCTGCAGGTGTTGTGTAAAAGAATTAAAAAGCAAATATTTATCATTAAAGGTAATTTATATTTAAAATCCCCTGGGGTCACCGTGAGTGTTACGATTTTCCAGGTCACTAGTTAAGTGTTAAAACAGTGGGGGACTCAAGCAAAAGTTTCTCAAGATATCCATTTACATGGCTTTAAAAATTTTAATCCAATAAAAATCATGGCAAGTTATAACATGAATTTTATTTTTGCATGGTTATTCCAGTAGTTGCACAGCAGCCTTTATGCCCCTTTATGCCTATGATTAAAATAAAATAAAGGCACCTTCAAAAAGTGTGATGGTTGTACGTATTTTTGTTCATCTCCATATAGTCACTCTTCATTCTGAATTTGTCCCTCACAATCAAGTGTCAGTTACTGTACTAGTATCAGGGTGTCCCCACACTTTGATGTAGTGCGATATGAATAAGATTGAAATGTGAGATGTTTCTGAATGGCTCAGTAAAAGCTGACAAGTTGTCCCAAACACGTTTATTGCTGCACTAGCTCATTTATAATAATAATAATAATAATAATAATTCATACCCCGTTATCAGCCTTTTTCGGCTCTTTAGGGGGGAAGTTTTCTTTTGCCTGGAACTCTTTGCTTTCATTTTACTGCACTTTTTGGGATGGGATAGGGACGGAAGGAAGCGGCTGTGGCCTGTAAATTACGGAAGCAACTCCGGAATTTTCCTGGAAGGACCGTGGGAAACCACAGAAAACCACGGTCAGAGTTGCCGGCCCCGGGATTCGAACCCAGGACCTCCCGATTAGCAGTCGGACGCCTTATCCACTATGCCAACCTGCTTCGGTTACTAGCTCATTTCATTCCTGAGAAATGGGTCACAATTTCATGCCCATATTGAATTGAAAACTAATATACATTAAGAGTACTAAACTACGAGGGCGGTTCAGTAAATAACCTTAAAAGTTGATTTACAAATTTGTACTATACATTATGTGAACTATTCTTGCTTTAGATGGTACAGCAATTTGTGTAGTAGGTATGGAGGTATGGAGTAGGTATGTTTCAGATCCACCAAGTGACACCAGGTAGTAATGTGACAGCTGGAGGTGTGCACCAGAGAAGAGCAGTTGGGTTTGGGGCACGTAGTGGATCTGAAACACTCCATACCTACTACACAAAAGGCCATACCACCTAAAGCAAGAAAAGTTCACATAATGTGTAGTACACAAATTTGTAAATCAACGTTTAAGGTTATTTACTGAACCACCCTCATATATGCATTCAGAATAATTGGTATCGGGCATGCATGAATCTGTGACCTTCCTATCAGTCGGCCACACTGTAGGGACCTGACTAGAAATATGAGTAAGTAGCAATAAGAGAGAGTCATTTGTTATGCAACCCATACTGCAACATTGCCAATAGGAAGGCATAGTAATGAAAGGGGGTGAATGTAGCCACTGAGCTGTTTTCTTCTTCTCTTCTTCAACTTCTCCAGGTGGTCCCTTTTTCCTTTTCCCCCAGATTTCTCTACATAAATATGGCTACATCACTGGGGCCCCTTTCTGGTCAAGATGTTAGGTGGAACATGTAGGCTATAGTGGAATACTGGTACTGGAGCAGCCCACCCGTTCTTCGCACGGGAACTGATGAATTAACTAAATGAATGGTGGAAGTTTGTACAACCGAGCCAAAGCAACAACAACAAAGCACCACCTCGTGTTGATACCCTAGTATCCTGATGCCATGAAAACAAACAAATACACAGCCTTTTATAATAATAAGAGAGATTATTATCGTGTTTACGTTATCATGTCATCTTATATCATCACCACATCCTCTGCATGGGCTGACCATTTGTCATTAAGTTCATTGTAGAGTAGCCTACAGCCTACAGATGGCCAGATGTACAGTGCATGTACAGTTGGTCATCGCTGGCTACCTCAACATGGGCAAATGCTGTGAATATTTGTGATTGTTATTTTAAATACTTTTTCTCATCGCAAAAAAGTCTTATAGAGCGGCGCTGTCTGTCTGTCCGTCCGTCCGGCTGTCTGTGGGCATGTATCAGAGCCTAAACCGCAAGGGATAGCGACAAACGGTTTTCGGATTCGGATTCAGTCCCTAAATAGGTTTCATGGTCAACTTCTGGTGACGGGCTACTTCCAGTTTCCCTGGTTCATGCTATCCACCAAGGTCAAACCGTATAAATTAGTTTCTTTGGGTTCCTTGGCAACGGAAAATGAGGCTGGCAAATACTCTCTGTTGTTGTTGTCCAATAATTAGAATCGCATCGTATCATATCGTATTCAATGAAGTTGTCAACCTCATTTCCTGCTGCCCAATGAGAAAAAGTCTACTCGAATCACGCTCCCATGATTTGCCAGTCTTATATTGGAATGTTCCTGTTCACAATATTTCCAGCACTTGTTAACTCCCATTGTTAGCTCGTTTTGCACTACTGGGCAGCACAAAATCTACGTACAGTACAGTATTTCTATTATTTTCTATGTGTTAAACAGCACAGACCATGGCCAGGCATACTGTACTTCAGAGGGGGAGACTGAGGGAAGGTGATGGAGGCAGGAAGGAAGACGGGGGAAAGAGAGGGAGAGAGAATGATACTCTTACCTCCACATCATACTTCTTGATTCTTAATTTTGGTGGTGCAGCACCTTCAACATGATGATGGGGGATCTGCAGCTGGTTCACAACAATGATGTCCTGAGAGTGTCCCTGGTTGCGCATATGGTTGAGGATCTGTGTCTTGCTCATGTAGCTCTTTCCACACCCTTTGCATTCATAGAGCTTTGTGTCTGAGTGGGTGAACCTATGATTGTTGCGATTAGAACGGGCAATAAATGTTTTCCCACAGATCTCACACTTATGAGGCTTTTCCCCGGTATGACTCTTAAGATGATGACTTAAGACATTTGCGCTCATGAATTTACTGTCACATTGGTCACACTTGTATGGTCGTTCTCCAGTATGGACCCTATTGTTGTGGTGCTCAAGCAAGCGCTGCCGATTGAAACCAATGTTGCAAGTCTCACAATGATAGCGCCGGTCATTGTAGTGAACGGCACGCTTGTGTGATTTCAGGTTGGGTAGCTGTGAGAATCTGGAACCACACAGTTCACATTGGAATGGTCGCTCACCGCTGTGCGTTCGCAAATGAGCGTCATAGTAGTCTTTGCGGTTAAAAGTCTTTCCACAAGCATCACACAGGAATCGACGTTTGTCACAATGTACAGACTGGCAGTGAACTTCCAACGTATATGGTGCGGTAAAAGCTTGTCCACACTGCTCGCACACCACATAATTACGGTCATAGGCATGTGTTCTCCGGTGTTGTTTCAGAAGGTGAACATTCAAAAAAGCCTTACCACAGGACTGGCAATTAGAGGGTTCAACATCAACCTGATGGATTTTGAGGTGAGCCTTCCAGCAGGTACGAATGGAATATGCCTTAGGGCAATTGGGGCACTGGTAAGGGCGAACACTATCATGTGCATTTTCATGTTCCTGAAGCATCCTACGATTGTAGAATTTGCGTCCACAACGAGAACAGCCATATCTACGATACCAGTGCCTTTTTGCGTGGTCTTGGTACTTGTGTAGGTCCTGAGAAAAAGAAAAGGCATTTATTATTTGTACAAAGATTTCAAACAAGTTACACCAATTTTCAGATCGATGACAACAATGACATTACACTGGCTTGTGGGGTGTGTAACGGTACGTTAGGAGGCAGGGGGAATAAAGTGCCATGGTTTGGCTAATAACAACTAGTATATTACATATGATAAAATACAGTGAGAAGGAAAGAAGAAAGGAAGGAAGGACCTGATCAGGCAAAGGATAGTGAGAAAGAGGGCATCAGCCCACCAGTCCACCTCCTATTTTATGGAGTCCCTCACTCTGGGGGTCAAGGGTATTGGTGTGGGTCTCTTTGGACTTTTCTACCAAAACCTTACCCAAAGCCAAAATAATACGTCTGGTGGTCCCCAACAACTTCAAAATGATTCATTATACATATCTCCCCTTCCCCAAAATCAACCAATGTATGCATGTCACGACCATAAAGATGGCCTGTGCAGTACCTCATAAGCAGTGAGCACTGTTAACCCTATTAATGTTAATGTACTATCCAATCACACTAAGGTTCAGGGTGAGTATTTGTCATATTGAACAGGCAACATGCATTAACAGAGATGATGGTTCTATAGGAGATGGTCACCAACAATGGTGAAAATGATACCAGTGTGTGCAAAATTTACAAAAAAATGAGTAGCTGTTGGCCAGCAATATATAACTGCTCATATTTACTCATGAAAGAGCCATAGAACATTCTGGAGAGAAAATCTGAAGCTAAATATTACATAAGGCAGCTGGGAGAGAGCAGTCTTTGCCATAACATTATAACTGACATATTTTTTCACGCATAATTCTGAATTGATCTCTCAAGGTTGATATGAATTCAACTCATTCATCCAAAATGATCAAGCTAGAGTGGCAGAAGTTATTTCATATGAGAATTTAAGAACAAAGGATCACACGCAGCTGATTTACATTTTTATGCAACAGTTATGCAGAATGAAAATAAAGTTTAAAAAAAAAGCTTTGTGCATATTATGCAATTTATACTTATGGTAGTAGCGAATGCTTGGAATTAGTTTATCACGATTCAACTATAAATGCAATAATGACGAATTGCCGCCGGTTCTGATTCTGACCTTGTTATAGGAAGTGACATTTTGGCCATTTACACACTTCCAATATACAGTATTTAACAAGTCTGTGATGCAATAATTCAACCTTATAAAATAGTCTAACATCCTGTGAGGAGTATGAACAGTTGTAATGAAGTTTCAAAATATGTAGTTTGTGCCACTTGATATTGTACTTGTGAAAATTCTAGCTGACCAAGCTAACTGTAGGGAGCCCTGATATGAGAAGTGAGATCTGCCATGTTAGGTGGTGCTGCCAGCCAAAAAGTATAATGCTATGGCATACCTTCAGAATGTGCTGGTCACCAATAGCAGATAACATGTAAGCAATAATGAAATTAGCATTAGAATAGTCTTACTGATATCACAATGAGCAAATAATGACTCCCCACACCATCTAAAATGTAATTGCAAGAGCTGAACAGATTATACAGGTCTGAGATTGACTCAAGGTATAATGAGTAATGACTGACTGACCTGAAAACTTCTGTCACAGGGACAACATATGAAACGATCTTCCTTGGCAGCATGTTCTTCCAAGTGTGACATCAACAAAGAGCTTTTGTCAAACTCAGCAAGGCAGACTTCACATGAATACATTTCAATGTTGTGAGCCATACTCATGTGGTCTGACAACAGCTTAGACCACACGAAGGAATGAGGACACTTCTGGCACTTCAGCCTGCCTTTTCTTTCAGCAGGAGCAGGGTCAATGGTAACAACCGAATTACTTCTACCATTGCTTGAATCATCACCATGTTCTCCCTCCTCATCTTCCTCCTCATCCTCACCTTCTTCATCAAAATCAAATTCACTATCCTCCTTCACATGCCCATCCACGCAGCCTTCACACTCACTAGTCTCAACCTCTTCTTCACAGTCAGATGAGTCGTTCCTTGATGGTCGCCTACAGGACTCAGGCAGCTTTCCTTCAGTCTGCTGAAGCTCGGGCAGATCTTCAATCAAGTGATGATGCATATTTTCCTCAAGGGAATCTTGCTCACAGTCAATGTTTTCACTTTCCAACTTCTTCCAAAATGTCTCACTTTCGTATTTGCTTCGCATCTCATCCTTCACGGTCTTCAAGGTTACCTCAAGTCTGTCTACTTTATTGAGCTGCTTAAAGCAGTTCTTACATACCATATGTGATCGTGCATTGGACTTACTTAGAGCAACTCCCAAAATAGCCTCAAGTTTCTGTGACACAGGTGAGTGGGAGGCTGTTGTAAGGGAATTTTCATCAAATATGTTGCAGCATTGTTGTATGATGTGAGGAGTCTTACGAGCACAAATGATGCAGTTGCTCATATGCTTAGGACGTGAGCCACGTGGAGCCGATTTACCAGGAGTGGCACCATAATCACCAGAAGTAAGAGTCAAGTCTGCGGTGAAATTAGTAGGCTTGCTACCTGCCTCCATCGTGCCCACTTGCATGGCCTAAAAATGGTGAGATTGCATTAATTATAATTTCCATAACACCTACATATTATGATTTAGGGTACCATACTTTATTTTTTTTATTTTTTTATTTTTTTATTTTTTTTGCAGAAATCAGATCGGCTGGTAGGCCACTCTGTGTCCCATTCATTAGGAATATTTTTCACTACTCATAAAACCAATTATTTTACTCTCAAGATATCAGCAATAAGGTTGCAAAGTATAAAAACAGGTAGGCCTACCCTATAAGGTCTTGGTCACTTAAACAACTCAAATCACTTTTATTTTAGGCGATTATTACTGGGAATGTGACCTGATAATAATTGAAGGGCTCTCTGCAATAACCAGGTATAGGCACTTTTTTCCAGAGTTTTAAAGCGAAAAGCCGATAAAACAGATAAGTCCACATACCTGGTTATTGCAGAGAGCCCTTCAATATTAGTTCCTGTGTTCTACTTTTGGGCGAATAGTTGCTTGCCCATACTCTACATGGGAACTGCAGATGATCAGTAACTGATCTCTGATCATCTGCAGTTCCCATGTAGAAGACTGTTGATAATCACCAAGACCAGAAACAAATAAAGAAAGGAGGAAATGCAGAATAAAATAAAAAGAGGAAATAACCTGAGGGGTCATCAAAGTCATACCATCAGGATCAACCTAGAGTTGACCCTATCTACAATGATACCTATACTGTATATCAGGACCCTACACCTGCCTGTTTATAAACTGTTGCAGACATGGTTATTGTTTATTGACTTATTTACACGTCCTGAGGGTTGAGGTCAAGGGATGTGAAACAGGGCAGGGATGATTGTACACATCGGAAGAAAAGAAGAGACGGGTTGGGGAGTAAAAAGGCTGGTTGCACCAGCTCTAGATTCAGGTTCAGGTGTGGACTATTAATTGTTGGCAACAAACAATGTACCAACAGTTAACAGCAATGATGTGTACCTGAATCTATGAATCTTGCATGTGCTCTGGTGTATGAGGTAGCATATTAGCAAATAGTTTTGTTTCATCCCAGACAATGATCCAAACATGTGCCCATAATAGTAAGAACGTGAGAACAGAAATGATACCCATTATTCCATGAATACATTAGCCTGATGGTACGTACACTACCTGGCTTGGGAAAGTGTGAACCCGACCTATATAAATAGTGGAATGGACAATACCATGGCCCAGGGAAAGACAGCGGAGACTGGACGAAAACTGTGTTGGCGCGAAACAGTCAATGCTCCCAATTCCAGTGGGACTCACCTGAGGCCTAATCACCACATGGAACGTCGGTCATGGACAAGAGCTCCCGGGAAAAGCCACCTCCCAAATCGTCAGAACAAACCTAATCCTTCCCGAGCGCGAATATGTCCAGATGAGGCATCTCCCAGAGAGCTCCCAACGGAAAGTTCCAATCGGACCTAGCAGCGGACCTATCGGAAGACTCGCTCTTTGTTTTTAGGTAGCTGGAGGCTCAAGCTGCAGCGCTCCCATGCAGCACGCTATCCAAACAACTTGAAGTTCATTCCACCCAGAGATGGCGCCACATATATTGCCTCATTTTGCCGCATAAATGCAATTAAATCTTGACATTCGTCATTAATTGTGGTGCAATTTTTCACCAAAATGTTTATTCACAGCTTCCTGACTACTAGTTAATTACTAAGTCGCGTGTTTAATGAGGCATTAAATGACAGGGTCCTATCAAACCCAACCCTGTTCCGTTCTGGCTTGACCTTGCCTTCTAGGCAAGGTCCCCTTTAGGTATGTATTTCAGATTTTTCCGCATATGTATATCTCAATAGGTAATTTTTGTAGGATAGGGGCGGTCAAATGACCACCCCGCCATAAACAATCAAAAGAGCATTGTTGCTCGCCACCCTGGCCATCAGAGCCGGCGGCGCCTCGAGGGGCGTCCTCTTCGGCTTGTGACCTTCAAATTTAAATGTACGAATGTTTTAATATTAATGTGTATTTTCGACGTTCATTAACAAGAACCAATTTAGTCCAGTCAAATGGTGGTTTTCCTGTAAGAAAATTGCGGAGGGTTTTTTTCTCAATGGTTCTATATGTTTTTTGGGGTGCTGAATCCTGATGTCAAGTTTGCTGCCTTGTAAGAGGTCGGCTTCACAACGGAAAACGTAAAAAACCGCACTTTTTTCAGTTTTTCGCTCATCTCTCGAAGACTATGGGTTTTTCGAAGATGACTCGAAGGTCCAGGTGAAGGGTCTAGTGCCCAAGAAACATTGCCTGGGCCACCAACAACCAAACGGAGACGACTAAAATAACTGCGCACATGACATCAGGTATTTCTTCATACATCGATACTTCACTATGCAACTTATGTTATAACCATGTCGTAACACTAAATGCCTTCTTTCTTTTCCAGATGGAGAATAACCTACTGGAAGTGATGACCCAATCCTGGGCTCGACTTTCACTCATTTCATGACACATGTACGTACATTACTACATACAGATTTCATCAGCTTTATATTCAGTGTCATGTACCTAACATGTTGTAAATATAATTTGTTAATGTTTTCATCAAACATGCTTTGCCATCTATTAATTCAAAACAGCCTCTTTTAAGCTTAATACATCGAAAGTATAGCGCCGATGAGAGATAGACCGGTGGGAGTGGGCGTTTTTGACGTTTTCGCAGTAGGGCCAAAAAATGGCTCTTTTTCAGCGCGCTCTAGAGCCGAATCCGCTCGTCATAAAATCTAAGTTGACTAGTGCATTTTGTAGGAAACTTTGTCTACTTTAATTTTGTATAGAGTGGTCATCTTCGAAAAACCCATAGTCTTCGAGAGATGAGCGAAAAACTGAAAAAAGGGCGAAAATTTTGCGGTTTTTTACGTTTTCCGTTGTGAAGCCGACCTCCTACAAGGCAGCAAACTTGAAATTCGGATTCAGCACCCCAAAAAACATAGAACCATTGAGAAAAAAACTTCCGCAATTTTGTTACGAAACCGGTAGGTTTGAACACCAATTGACTCGACTATGACTGGTGTACCATTTGAGGGATGTGGTGGGAAAATGTGATAACCCTCATTTTTGTCATTTTTGACCTAAACACCCAGCAATTATGTAAAAGACATGACAAACAGTTTGGTATACTACTCCAAGTTCACGTATCATGCATGAGACGGCCACATGGACTAGATCAAAACGTATTCCCTATATGATTTGTTAAGAGAACGCAAATTTAAATTCGCTCTCCTGAAAAATTGCACCTTTGTGGGTTATCACCTTTTTCCACCACACCCCTCCTTTCTATTCTGGTGAACCTCAGCAAGGTCTAGATTACGACTCCCCTACCACAAGCTGCAACTTATTCCCAACTCCAGAGGAGAGTGGTTGTATTAATTACATAAGAGCATTTGTCGATGGCTTGCATCCTTAGCCCAGGGAGGACCTCTAGCAGACCTTGCTTGCTTGATGTGTGGATAAGTTCTTGATTGACCATTTGACCTGTCAAAAGTTAAGATCAAATAAAGGGTGGACCAACCAAGTCTGCATCGGTAAGTTTACAGTACATCTGGGGAGTGACTCACACTGTTGCATCCCTGTTTACCTCGATTACTTAATTCTCTAGGTGCTGGCTGTGAATGACATGGACCTTCCATTAACAGATGATCCACTGGCAAACGGCATTGAGATTTCATTGGAATGGTTGTAAATCAATAATAAAGGATCAGGCCACATGGTTGTATTTATTGAGGTTATCGCTTTCCTCATCCAAAGGAAGCTGTTGAAATAGTGAGGTTCATTATCCCTTAATATTATCATTTGAAATAACAATTCATATTCCTAGGAATACAAGGAATGTATGTTGGAAGAATGGAAACATATTTCTTGATTTATAGAGTACTTTGGCATGACCCCAAAGCACTGACAAGAGATCCTTGCACTATAGTTTAACATAATTATGATGCCCACTCACATCTCTCCCCCTATTGGCCAAAGTTTGAAGTTCACCATCACCTGTAGTACTGTATCCTGACAGTCTTTGGCAGCTTTGTGGTAAATAAGAATGGGCTACTAATAATAGAAGCCCACCAGGCATACTTATTATATCCAATCCTCATAAGTCATAACACTTTGGTATTGCTGGGTGCTTCGGCACTCATCAACCCTACACTTACCATTTGCTTGTTTGCACCAGCAAGCAAGGCTCATGGATTGTCACTCCTCTCTAGCACAGGTTATTTCCATGAAAATGTCACAAAGCAAGAAAGCAACAAACCAACAAAAAAAAAGAAAAGAAATGGGAGACACCTTGCTTGTATACCTATTTTTGACTCCATCACTTTGAAGGTGGTGAAAGAAAAGTCATAGGCCAGTCATGTTAATGCTATTGAGATGAAACCTATTCTTAGTCCTGGTTCGATTTACAGGCATAAGTTTCACAATCTTTTTAGTAGGGCCTCAAGGTTGATGCAGAACTACCACCATCATACCATTAACATTAAATTGTATTTTTCTAATTCATTTTATACAGCAAATAATAAAAACAGGTACTGTATACTCATCCATAACAAGTCTTAGTCAAATCCTAAGCATAACTGCCAAGAGGGTTATTTTCCCTCCCAACTTACCAAACTTCCAACTTCAATAAGGGCAGCCATCATCTAACTTATCTAGTAGTATGTGGCCACGATCTTAATAGGGCTACCTACTTGCTGATACGTGGAGTGCACCATCCAAATGCAGCAATTCTACAGAACCACACCCACTTCATTTTAGGCAAGTAGTTAATAGCATTTCATGCTGGTAATGTGGACTTGCAACTGGTCAATGCAAAATCGTGTGGGCACTACCACTGGATGTACCACACATTCTGGCAAGGTCATCGATGGTTATGAGGTGATCTTCCACGACAATCACTGCATAGGTAGTGTCAAGAGGAGATACTTCTCAGAGCATGTCTTATTCTACTTGAGTGCAGACATGGTGACGAGCGGGACTCCACCTGTATGGATGACATTAAGGCAGTGAAGCTGCCAGAGCAGCTGATGAGAACACCGGATGTTCACCAGCTTTGTTGTTATTGCACTATTTATTGAAAATAATGCTGAAGCCAGCATTAAACCTAGGTTCTTAAGGATGGTTCACAATACTTGTTGATCAGGTACTGTATTACACACCAATACTATTCTGGAAGTTCATCATCTGAAAAGGTGGTATGGGCTTGCCCACTTCAAGAAGTGCAGGATTAGGAAACAAGGAAGAGGTGTCAGGATTACAGGCATGCATGATGAAATTTTTACATAGCAAGGTAGGCCTAACCTAGTAATAATACTGGGTGACATTTTATTTTCAGGGAATGTTCCAGGTGTGTATGCAATCAGTAAGATATTTCTTCAAAACTTTCTCTATATTGATTCTATTTGGCTATAAAACAGTTAGAAAGCTTTACTGCATTGGCCATGGGTCCAAAAATTAGAGCTTGAAAATGTATTTGTAAAACCTCACATGACCTGTAAAATGCTCACTGGTGCAAGTCCAATAGATGCTCTGAATGGCAGATGATGAGTTTTCCAATATTTACACTGGCTGGAACACATGGCCATATGTTGTTGGCAATAAGGAGAAAGGGCGAATAAACCATTTTATAAATTTTACAGGAGAGGTAAAAATAGGTTGAAAAGACAAGGGACAGTCAAAATCAATTGAGACTGATTTTTATGTGACCAAGAGAATCAGTTCATGACTCGTGGTGAATGGCATCGTGTCCAGTATGGATTGAAGTATTACTTGCCCAAACCCAGAATATTTCGCTCACCCTGATATTTCCCAGTTGAGAATATGGAAATGACGAAATATAAATTAATTGCGCATAAATAGGGTGTCATGAAGGTCGCCTACGTATAGAGTGGCATCTTGCCCACACGATGGCACAAAAATGCCTCCTCCAGCGCACATATGACCTAGGTCACAGAGGTTTTAAAATGCTTGATGGGAGTCAGAAGTGTTCGCTCACAGCGCGCGCTGCATCAATTGAATTCGCTCAGGTACAATGACTCGATGCTCTGGCAAGTTCCTTTCGAGATAGCAGGCATCATTTCATGCTCGAACTCTGCGCTGGAAGGTTTGACCATGGTACGTGGAAGACCTCTCCAAAAGGACTTGCGAGTAGCCATACTGACAGCCCACAACGCGGGAAGGTCCGGCCGTGACATCGCACGGTCTTTTCAACTGCCACAGAGAACTGTTTCGGACCTGCTTCGGCGATATGCGCAGACAGGGAGCTTGCTACCAAGACGTCGTACCGGACGTCCTAGGACAACGACACCCGGGGAGCTGAGAACATTGCGCCGATTGGTCAAGAAAGACCGCCGACAAAGCACGGCCGACGTGAATCAGGAATGGGCAAGGGTTACCGGGCAACCACGGTCGACATCCACATGCAGGAGACGGCTACATGAACTGGCGATGGATTTCTATAAGATGAGGACAAGGTGCCACGTGCATAGATATAGTGTCCCATCCGTAGTAGCTATTTTACTGTAGGCCAAGAAAAAACCGCTGCTCACCCATGCCCAAAAGAGGAAGCGATTGCTATGGGCGAAGGAGAGGAGGGG